>JABUQX010013240.1:42500-96487 GCA_015478945.1 Trachelipus rathkii | reverse complement strand
ATTATTATATATATATATAGCTATATTAATATATAATTAATTAATATATAATAATTATATATCATATAATAATGATATATAATATTTAATAAGTATATATATAAATATAATATATTATTTATATATTATATATATATATAAAATATAAATTATATATAATATATATATATAAATATATATATATTATATATTAATATATATAAGTATAATATATATATATATATATAAAGTGCATGTACCTAGCTTGTTATCTCGTATATAATAAATATCATGAAAGAAAACAATTGAATGAAGTTATCCGAGATGAGAAAATTAAATATTATTAATTGTTAAAGTATAATATACTACACTAAAATAGTATCAGTTAAAGGATAAGTTAAATATAGCTATTGCTTTATGCTGTTTAGGTAACACATTTCACATATTATATATTAAAATTAAATGCTCTTTAATATATATATGATGAATATATAGAATACTCAAGGCAATAATCAGTCTAAGTTGACTTAGCATCACAATTAGACGTATATCTCTAGTTTATTAACTTGTAGTATCAATGATTATCCTGCTGCTAAACATTCTCTTATCGCCTAAATACAGCATTGAGGCTGGAGCAAAGTTGTGTGTAATCTTGGTACGTCCAGGCTAGTTCCTTGCGGTGCTTCTCTTCTTTCCTGCCACATCTGTCCTGTGTGAGATTCTCTTCCATCTTCTGTGTTCCCCTGCCTGAATTTAATCTCCCTCAACTTTAAAGCCTGCGTCTGTGCTCATCTGCGTAATTGCGCTAAGCGGATGAAACTTTTGTGTGCAACACCCCCTCCTTGAAAAGGGCCTCTGCCCGTGAGTGGTGGTGACAACAAAAAACATTAAAAAAATTTCTAGCTAATTTCAGGTAGAGATGCAATCAAGGAATGAAATAGCTTTCTTTTCCTTCCACCATACAGTAGATCAGCATCCGATCTTCTCGTTCTAATAAGTGGTGCTGCAAAATTATTATCCACAGTAGTTGAATAGTAAATTTCTAATTCATGTTGTTTTCTCTCAATGCTGCTTTCTACGTTTGCCTTTAACTTTTTTCTCCTTTGATCATTTCCACTTGGTTTGATTGTATCTGAATATTCTTCATTTTCTTCAAACGATTTTTCTTGTAGCATGTCATCAAATGCCTCCAGAAAAATTGGGAATGTGTTCCTTCTCAATATCTGCGTTCATTTTTCAGGATTCTTCAATGTGAATCTGTAATAAGACTGATCATTTTGATCATCATTTTGGTTCATCAGAATCCTAACTTAAATGTAATATTTTCTTTAGCCTTTATAAAAGTTTTACTTCTTCTTTGAGCATAATGAATTTTATTTTATTCTGAATCAATAATATCAAAGGGACTAATTTGTATTGTGGATTTAGAACTATTGCAAGTACATAAAGTTCTTCTCTTTAATTAATGGTACCAAAACGTTTCAGTAACAGAATTTAAAAGTTCATCTTTTATAGTTTTTTACAACCGCTATCCTTCCAAGTTTTTGCTTAATAATTTTGCAATGCATTAACCTTGAGAAGGGCCCAGCCAGTGAGTGGTGGCGATCTGTAAAAAAAAAAATAAAAAAAAAAAAAAAAAAAAAAACCAAAAAAAAAAAAAAAAAAAAAAAAAAAACTCAGGTATTACAAAAGATAAATCTATATCATCATCACTAGCTCTTTTAGTTAATTCTTCAAATGGCTGTAGCAATCTAATTATATTCTCCGTTAGCTCCAGTGATTTGCATTTAAGATATCTAGATGTTTTTCGAATGTTGAAGAATAATAAATAATTGCAATTTTTTTGCTCTAAAGATCCTTTGCAGCATAATAATATAATGAAATTTCCATCTTCGTTTCCCACATCTTGGAATAAGCTTGTGTACTTTGGCAAAATTAGAATTGTTTGAATTTCGTGTAATGTTAAGTTGCAGGCCAATTGGTGATCTAGAGTTGAAATAGACCTACAATTCTTCCTACAATATTAAATAATTTGAAAATTTTTTAATTGATTTTTGAGAAAGCATCAATTAATAAGATATACTACTGTAAGGGGAAGAATAAAAACATGGTTTAAGTGTTGCGTCTATATCTCCGTAAAACCGAATACTGGTAATGTTTCGGTTCGTTATCGTAGGACTAACATTGCAATACTTTTCCTGTTTTTTAATCTCGCAGAAGCTCTTTAAGTGATGTTCCTCCTCCATTTTAGACGTATGTTTTCTGCTGAAAGAGAAACACTAAAACTACTGTTTTTGTAATGTTCCGCTCTTCCTTTGAAAATCTTTAATCAATCCAATGCCCGACATACTATAAAGCTTTCAAATTTTAGAATTAGAATGAAGTTCCAAAATATTCTGATGTTAATGATAGTGCTTGAATTGTATTGCAGCTTGAAGTTGTTATTTTTTTTCTTTACCCTTAATTATATTTGTTTGAATCCTGCTTTTTGAAAAAAGTACCTTATAATCCTTGATGGATATTACTGATGTGGCACATACGCTGATTTATTAATACTCTAAATCATAATGTCTTGGCACAAATAAAAATGGCAGATTATCCACAGCAAATCAATTCCCCAATATTTATGAACAGTAATATTCTGTGCTTTTTCTATGCATGTAAAATTCAGCCCGCGAAATCTTTGTTTGTATCAGTTTACAGCTATTTCAAACAGTGTATGGTCTGAAGAAACTATTGTTTAATAGAGGAGTAGAAGTTTGAGATGATATGGATGGGACATGGCATCATCATCTCCCTGTGGTCTCTGATATCCATGTTTTTCTTTTTTCGGTCCACTTTTCCTCTTGAAGATTAAGATATTTCTTTTATCTTCAAATCTATGTGGGTTTTATAAGTTTTTTTTTCAAGAGAGTGTAAGTAAATGGTTTTAGCTATATATATTTTGTAACCATTGTGTGTAGTTTGTCCTTCTGTATAAGTGTATTCCCAGTAGCGCACATGTAATGTTCACACCTCAACGGGTTTAGCCCTGTTTCAGAGGAGTAACCTCCTCTAAGGTAGTTTACGTACTTAGAGCGATTGCCCGGACAAAGGAAGAGTGATAATGAATAATTGCATGTTTAGAGTCAAATTCCTGTCATATATTATATATATATATAATTATATACTAGTATAATATATATGAATAAAGTAATATATAAAATATATATTGGCCTATATTATATATATATATATATATATATATATATATATATATATATATATATAATATATAGGCTTATATATATTATATAATAATATATATTATATATATTACTATATATTATAAATTAATATATTAAAATAATTAATATATATAAATGATATATATATATATATTATATTATATGTATATATATATTATATAAGTATATATAGTAGTATATTATAGGTAAGATAATGGAAATTTCATTCTCCGGCCGGAGACTCCGGCCTCCGGCCGGGAATTAAAATTTTTCATCCCGGCCTCCGGCCAAAATTACTCTTCGGTGCAGTCACAATATATATATAGTATATATTATATATATATATATATATATATATATATATATATATATATATATATATATATATATATATATATTATATATATATATTGTATGTATATATATATATATTTTTTTTTTTTTTTTTTTATTATATGAACAACGATAAGTTCTGGTTCAAAATCCTAAGCCAGAAATGATAGAATCAAGCAAAAGTTCGTCAACTGGATGAGAGTAATTCTTTATAACTTGAAATAAGCAGTAGTTCATGGAAGATTAAATATTAACTTACCTAATCAATTGTTAATCCTTATTTTGGTAAGAGTTAAATTTTTCACTCAACAGATGACATTGTTATATACCTGATATTCATGATGGAGTGTCTAGTGTCATTTTGTGAGTATGATTTTCTTTCTTTTTCTTTTTAAGACCACCGATTTTGTATGAGAACCTCAAGTTCATCAGCTACAGAGTACACTCCCTTAAGGCTGAAATTTGTCGTCTTACTTCTTAGTACTAAGCTGATTCTTGAGGTAATTTACTGATAACTTCATATGTTATAAATGCAAATATTAGTTGTTCGGAAATAAAGTAATGAAGAATGGTATAAACCTCTAATTAACGTTGAAAATTAATGAGTTAATGATAGATTTATTCTATTTTAGGTTCAGGCCGAGGGGCCCTGTCTCACTCATCTCCCTATAATCTACTTCTACCACAAGATAACTCTACTCTTCACTGTATTTCTTACACACTTACAAGGAGGGCTAAAGATAATATAAACATTGGTAATTTAATAATATTTAATATTTGTACTATATATGTCTTTTTGAAATAACCTACTCATGTGTAGGGCTGAAATAATCTATTTAAACATTACCCTCGTATCTGTGTTAGTGCAGTGAAAGATATTATCCTTAGAACTAATGGATATTAAGTTATAATATACAATTCTATTGATATTTAAAGTATTTTTGTGATAACTACATACGTGCTATTAAGTTATTGACTAAAAAAGAGTTAAAAACAATTAATTAATAATATAGTTTATTGTATTGTTTGAATAATTAGTTCTAGCTTTCATTAATGAATTTTGTCTGGAAAGCTGAATAAACAATAATAAAATGACAATACAACTATACTGGTTTTGTAAATTATTTATTATTTAGGATTAAGTTATTTACATTATTTACATAATTTAAGTCATTTACTAATCTACTTCATCTACATCAATCACCCATTTACTTTATCTACATAATTCACCCATTTACTTCATCTACATCATCTACTCAATTACTAACCATATCTTGTCTAATGGGAAGGAAAGAAGGTGAATGATAAATACAATTTATCTTATAAAGATAAATTAGGTGAGAAGGTGTGATTTATTATTTAATAAATATATATTTTATTATTATTATAAACTACATTTACTTATAAATTATAATTAAGAAATAAAAACCTGGAAAATAAATAATATATACTTACCTTAAAATATTTGTCTATTAAGCATAAAGGGGTACCCATTCCTTCATATTCCTACTTTGGTGATTTGGTGTTGGTGTGGCTGAATAACCTCTAATGCTATACTCTTCTTTCTATTAACATCCTGCTGGGACTATCCTGTAAAGAAATAAAGAATTATTAATGAAATTTATCAAATTAATAAATACAAACCACAAATTATACTACATTCTTTTTATCAATGTCACTAAGAATCTAAGTTTTTTTTAAACAACTACCTTGACTTTAATCTTCCTTAATAACCACTAACCCACTATCTTACTCTTCCCTTGTCTCACTTGCCTAAACCTAATTGCACACATTGACTCATTAAATGACCTAAAGCATCCTAAAATAAATTGCATTTGCTTCGCTTTTTATAAATGATGTTCTAATTAAGCCTTGAACTCTGTGTGCTAAGCCAAGCTAAAGCGGCTATAAATTTGTGTTTAAAACAAGAAGGTAATTATCATCTTACCTGTGCATTACCCTTTATTTTTTTTTGCTTTATTCCTGAATGCTAATCCCTTGCTTATCTTTTTCATGTACGCTTGAGCGCTGCTGGAATTTTTGTGTGAAGTTTTATTTTCTACAAATTTTGAAGCATCGTGTTTGAATGCTGTCTTTATCCTTAATCATCCTAGCAATATAAGATAGAGGCCATAACATATCTACTTTGAGAAGGTGTTTAGCCGAGAGTTTTTAGTAACTTTAAAAAGAATATTTTTTCAGTTTGTGCCGATTCCATTATAATGAAAATTCGCTTCATGTAAAAACAATTACCACTGGTTTTATTCATACTTATCGATACTTTAGCACACCCCAAAAACACAACATAAAATTGGTAGCAGAGTGTGTTTATTTTGTTTTCTTACTTTTCCTTTCTATTGTTCTAGTTTCTGATTTTACATCTTTTTCCAATTTGACAGGCCTTCACACTTCCCAAAGTCGCTTCCAAGTGTAGTACATATTGGTACGTAGTTCGTTCTTTTCTTTGTATACATTCTTTACTCACTACTTACGTGAAAAATGGACAACGATAATAGTGACGCCCGTACGGCTGAACAGCCCGCAAAAAATACATGTATGAGGAAAAGGATCATACAGGTTTGTAATCCCAATGAAATTGACAACTAAAGTGGACCAGCCTACGAGAAAAGATGAATTCCGATTGTATAAATCACAACATTCCTGATAGAGGGATGTTATTTACTCCCATCTTATCTTCCATGATTCTATGCTTCACCGGCTTTACAACTTTCTTGCAAAACTATTAACCGCTAACTTGGAGCAATAACCAAGACCCAGAATTAACCAACAAGTAGCTCAACAGGCTTTGCTTATGGAACGAATGCACAATTGCGGGCACCGGCACCAACTTCTCAATCGCTTTTTCCACCAACTCCTGCCTTTCAACAAGGACAACAACTACCTCAACCTCCTATGGGTTTACCACCGAATCAAAATCTCGCAGACGCCGTTCCACAGGAAATTTCAGATGTAGAGATTGGTTAAAAGCCATCTATCTACAAAATCAACAGATGATTATGGCACTTTCCAAGGTGGTATTGTTGCTGGAGGGATTCATTCCACGTCAATCGACAAAAATGATTCCAATTGGTAAACATTCTTTGGATAGCGGGGAACCTTTTCCCCAGTTTCTACAACGCTTTGAAGAATATGCCAGTATTACATACCCAAGATCAACACAAGATGTGGAGAAACACAGTCTGGGGTCAGTATTTGCGAAGGAGATATGAAGAAGGCATATGATGTGCTAAAAAATATGCAGGTATACTGTTATCAGCACCACAACTGAACTAAGGGTTCGGAATATGCGAAAGAAAGTAAAAACACATATCCATAACAACTCAATAAGCCCTTACATATTGGGCGACTGAGAAGCAGATTCCGAGAATCGCATCGGGGTTTACACCGGCGCTTTGGTGAAGATGGGGCTACGGGTCGGAGTTGAAAAATCACTGAAAATGTGCGCGAAAATTAATCAATTTAGTACGCCATTAAATACAAACCAAGGTGAAGGCATCCATTACAATATGTGAAATCGCTTTGGCGGGAGCTTCCTTGAGCGGATGCATAGGTAAAGATCATTACACAGACACTAATGACTAGCTATATGACAACGACAATGTCATCTACTCAGTAACTCAGCACAGAAAAACCCAGCCCAAAGACAACCTCCTCTGATACGTACTTCACCTGAGGTTGATTTGATATCTCGAATGCACAACCCTATACAACCCTACAACAAAATTATCCAATACAAACCCAAGAGTATTATAATCGTCAAGCAAATATAGTGCCTCAGGGATATCCGACCTACACATATCCTCAACAGCCAGTGCAATACTTTCCTTCTACACAAATTGAGCATTATAATATGCCACAACAATCTTATGATATACCAACTTTCGCACAAGTGGTAGCTAAACCGCCAAATCCTCCCACATTTAATAACAATGGCCCTAGGTCAAGTGTCCCTCCAAACTCTCCACGGAATAACCGAACTTTTTATCCCTCTAGAAGGAGTCAAAATTCTCCTAAGACGGGACGTCAAGTCACACAACAACAACAACAACAACAACAACCTAATCGTCCTCAAGGCAATACTCAGCAGTATCAACAACAACAACAAAATCAACCTCAATGGAATAATCAACCGTTACAACAACAAACTCAGCAAACTCCGACACAACAACCATGGTGGGCCGGCAATAACGTTTCTTGTAAATATTGCAAACAGCAAGGACACCATGTAAAAGATTGTCCATCGAGACCTTATTGCCACTTTTGTGGTAAAAGAGGGCATATAATTGAGGAATGTTACGCAGAGAAAAATCAATGTATTTAATGTAAAGAACACGGACACATTGTACAAAATTGTCCTCAACGAACAGAAAAACAGATGAAATGTGACTCAACTCCGCGATGTCCTTATTGTCAAGGAGGTCACTTGGGCATGGATTGTCCTCAAAGATCTACTAAACGTTCAAAAAACTAGCTAACTCTGTGGGAATTGATCCGCCCACAGAGGTAAACTTACCTGTCAAAGAAACTCCTAAGCCCCAAAGACAGAAAGAGCGTGTGAAGCAACTGAAGGGTCACAGTTGCCTCCACCTCAACCGTCCATATATGACGAAACGGAAGATTCCGATTCTGAAGTTATCTCGGAATTGTTACAGGTTAATGTTCCTAACCAGGACTTGAATAACATATTGGACCCTTTTAAACCCTCATCAGAAAACACAATCACTAAGATTGATTCGCAAGTGGCGAAAAATACTACGTTAATCAACCATGATTCCACTCCTCTTAAGGATACTGTCAGTCCTGACCTGTCTTCACTATCTACTTTATTCCAACAGGAACCTACTACGAACTTAACAACTACTCCCGGCCCGGTCACAGATCAACAATTTGTCAAAAATCAATAGCACCAGATACTCTTGTCATAGGAGTTATAACCTAAGATAACTCCTCTCAACACTTCACACTACTAGAGGCTGCTTCGTAGATACCGGAGCTGTCAGTTAGTATTATAAACAACAAACTTATAAATTGTTGCAGGCGATACCTCTCCAAAACAAATCCAATGCAGCCTACTGATACGTCAAGTATCCGTGGCATCGGTGAATGTGCATTTTTGGAGTTTTGGGCGGCTGTTTTACGTTTCCCTTGGCGAGAGCTTTTTTACAGTTATAAAACAACATAATTAGGGACCCTTGTGCTAATAAAGTTCTTTGGTGAGTTCTTTTTATTCTTTCTTTTTTTTTTCGTTATAAGTTTTTTTTTTTTTTGTGGTTGTTTTATTTCTTTTTTTTATTTTTCTCTTATTATTATTATTATGATTTTACTAAGTTTTTTTTGTTTTGTTTTTTATTGTTTTTTATTCTTTTTTAATTCTTTTCTTTTTCTGCTCTGTCTGGTTTTTGTTTTTTTTATACCATGTGACTATTTCTGTTTTACCTTTTTTAGACTTTTCTGTTTTTTTTTTTTTCTCTAATTGAATATTTTCTTTGTTTCTCAATTTTTCTTATATTTTTTTTTTTTTTTTTTTTTTTTCTTCTTTATTTTTTTTTTTTTTTTTTTAGTCTTTTTTATTATTTTTTATTTTTTTTTTTTTCTATTCTTTTTTTTTTTTTTGTTTTTTTTTTTCCAGATTGTTGAGTTGGTATACTCTATGAATGTCAGTTGGATATGATCTTTACGAATGGAAAAATATTCTGCCACAACGTTGGCCAACAAGAGAATTAATAACATAGACATTAATAATGTCCTAACGACTATAGCAATGATATCTAAACGACAGAGGACAGGAACATGCTGCATAAGTTGTGAATAAAGAGGTAACCATTCCACCAAATGGAGGAGTAGCGGTACTTTAAATCCGAAAGAGTTATTTGGAAATCTTTCTGAGTCTACACTATTATTGTTCACTCCCAACGACAAGAATCACTTTGTATGGACCACCGCGGTCATACGCGCGTACTCACTTGAAACTCCGGTGTTTCTGCCTTGCTATAACTCCTTTCTAAATCACACAATCAAAATTAAAATCTGGTACCAATAGGAATCTCTTCTGTTCTTTGCTATTGATTCCTATCCATCCTACATAAAACCAGTTCCTGTAAACTTTGGTCGAATAACCACAATAACCTCAAACACGTCACCAGGAATGGACATTGGACAAGCTCAGAAAGCTTTTTGAGCTTGAATCAACAGACCTAACTGAAGAACAAAAGGATCAATTTAATACAACTCTACTCAAAAATCCAACTGCCATTAAGTCCGGAGATGGCCAGGATGCTAGGTGCACCTATCCCAACACTCAACGAAACTTTATAGACGCCACTAATATGTGAACCCGTCAGAAACATTTCAAGGTCCTATCGTTATATGAGGTGGAGGAAGTTTGCATAAAACTTGAACCTGAAGTCATCCATCAGGACAATCATTTTCTCCATAACTCAGCACCCAGTAAGTACCCCATCAGAAAAACCCGATGAACTATGCACTTTGAGCCACAGACTACTTGTAAATAAATTCCATCACCAACTCACCTTCATACTTGATTCTTTCACCAATAATTCCTTATCATGCCTTCAAGGCAAGTCACAATATTTTTTCAACCAATTGACCTTATAAAAGGATACTACTCAGGTTCGAAATGGCGGAAAGACAGTATCAGAAAACTGCAGTTCTCCACTCTGTATCCCATTGGGAATGTCCTCAGAATGCCCGTTTGGCGTTTTAAAAATGGGCCACACGTTCAGAGACCATGCCACTGGTTTTAAGTCAAGTCTCATGGAGAAAAGTCATGGTTTATCGACGATATGCTCTCCTCACAACAGCCTTCGAAAGGAAACATTATCAACACTAGAAAGGTCTTACAGTTCCTTAGTTTAACGGCTTCAAATAAAACCCTAAAACTTACTTACTACGAAGAAAAGTTAATTTCCTGGGACAGCGTGAATTTCAAGCGAAGGCAATCGATTCCTTTAGAATAAGAATCTCCAGCGAGATTAAGGATTACAAGAACCACAACAGTCCGACAAGTTTAACTTTCTACCGATAGGCACATTCCGAACGTGTTCAGTATGCAAAATCCCCTGTTGACCTATTGAAATGTAAAATAATCTCCATGGACGTGACCATGCCAACAGGCAATTGACAAACTTAAAGAACGTTTATCTGGAAACCACCCCTGTACTAACCACCCAGATCGCTCAGACAAGGCTAAACCACTCTTACTTTACACCGATGCATCAGGAATAGGTGCAGGAGCCTGTCTCAGTCAAGGTCCAGAATGAAGAGGAAAAACCTATAGCTTTTATCTCAACTGTATTTTCTAAGGCTCAGAGGGGGTACAGCACTACTGAAAGGTTGCTGCCATACGTTGGGCCGTCAGGTCACTAAAACCATTCCTATATAAAATTAAAGTTATTATCTATACAGATCATAGATCATAAGCCTATCTTATTTCTACAAAACATGCCTTTGGTGAACCATAGAGTCGCCCCAACTCTTGAAGAACTCCACGATCTCGATTACGAACTTCACTACTTACCAGGCAAAGAAAATATTGTGGCAGACATATTGTCTCGAACTTCTCACGAAATTAAATCTGAAACGATTGACCAAAGCTATATACCAGAAATTCCAGACGGATTTATAGAGATTCCTATACCCGGAGGTGGGGATTCTCTTTTTCAATGTTTTTCACAATATCTATACAATCATGTAAATCATCATATAGCACTGCGTGTCAAAATAGTGCAAGAGTTGATCGACCACCGACAAAATTATCATTTGCCAACAGGAAAAAGTGAAAAACAAACACTTCACTTCAACAATTAAAACTATCCAAATATCCTGGCCAATTGCCCTTTACACATAGTATTCAGGCTTTTGCAACTCTTTTCAAAGTAACTGTATTAGTGTATAGTGCTAAAGAGCACCCTCTGCAATTTGGTCTGTCATCTACTGAAAATAATGGAAAGATTTGTTATTTGTTTTGCAGAGGAGGAATACACTTCAATCTTCTCACTCCAATGAGTTTGGAAGAGGTGCCAGCTTCAGATGCAACTGCTATAATTGCATATCCACAGCTACAGTCAGTTAATCCTGAAACTCTCCCGATTATACACCATATTCTAGAACCAGAAATTGAGTTGGAGAACGATACTTTGGAAGCCAATCTTCGGCTAATTAATGAACTGGTGAAATCTGGTGGGGAGGAGGAGTATTTGGTTGAAATTAATAGAAACCACTATCACATTGAATACTTTCTCTTTGGTAATAAATTCACAGGATTCTGTGGAAGTAATCATGGCACATATCACAGAATGTCAACAAATGGACCCTCTGTTAAAAACTCATGAAAGCCCTAGGGAATGGTCAACCTTTTGAAAGGCCCTTCTAAAATTGTTTATCGGTTCTCGTCATTTCTTATTGTACAGGGATGATGACCATATTTATTCCGTAATCGAAATAACCATTATCAATTTATTTGTTCATTTCCGCCTTTGCAGTGCAAAGTGCTGGTGATCAATGCACTTCGGAATTTGTGCATATAGGCCAGCGGCAAAAACTATATGCTCTTTCCTAGAACACATGTATATTCGGCATCCTAAACTCGAACTCATTCTTGCGCCAGTACAGAGGAGTACTACAAAATCTACATGCCATACATGCCACTTGCAAACAGCAGACTCTTCTCAGACCTACGAACATGAACTCTGGGCACCACCTCCAGGATTAAGATCAACCACTCATCATCCCTCTATGACACTTCCCCCGACCAGTTGATCTTTATGCATTACCGAAAACACAAGAGGAAATAAACTATTTGTATTAGTCTTTATTAGACTGAGAAGAAAGGAGCACCATTATAGTAAATGGTGGTGCTGCTGCCGATCAAAACTAAACATACTGCAAGTAGTAACTGCCGCTTTGAAAGTATACATCCCTATCTGCCAATGAATTCCTCAAGGAACTCATGTTCTTGATAATGCTAGGGGAATATAGAGGCACATCTTTTCGAAGATTTTCTTTCGGTCACTAAACACTTTATCAGGTCCATTTATACGACCCCATACAACCCTTCATCTAATGGTATTGTGGAGAGGGTAAATCGCACTCTAATTCAGTATTTGCGAGTGTCTTTAAAAGATCCTAGTCATTGGGATACTATTCTCCCACAAGTTATTTTAAAATATAACCATCTAAAACATTCAGAAACAGGTAAAACCCCTGCGGAGATCCTTTTTCAAGAAGCCCATGGGGTTCATCCCAAACTACCTTGGACAAGGTTTACTCAGTATTGGGATGAAGGACACACTAAGTACCAACCATACCCTCTTGGCCAATTAGTGGCTATAAAGATTCAGTTACCTGGCGACCTCACTGTAAATAAATTCAAGGAAAGGTACCAAGGACCATTGACCATCATCAAAATAAATGTAAATGATGTAACCTATGTAGTCGAGTCCGGATACAAAACGACAATACAGAGTGCATCACCGACAACTAAAACGGTGGAACTCACCTCCAAATTATCTAGAAAGAACTCCAATCTTCATTGAACTTATTACTCGACCTTTACTTCCTACTGAAGAACCAGTAGAGGAGATTAACGGCGAATCAAACGAAACAACTCTTGAAGAACAAACAGACTTAGAAATCCCAGATTTTGAATCTGATTCAGATGATGAGGAGTTTTTAGGATTTCCTGACGCTCCCGATCCTGACTTCTCTAATATAATATTTCATATAAATCAAAGTATTCTTCTGGCTAATTCATTAAATCCACAAAGGGACCAAAGTATTGTAAGCTCAAATGTTCCTTACAGTGAGGACACTTTGATAGAAAGTGAACAATTGAGTGATATTTCCATCATTTCATTTAAGAAATTTATTTATAACACCTGAACAGTTCTCGGTTATACCCCTTTTAATAGAAAACTCACCTGTTTTGGATATTTCATCTTCCAAACTGGATGAGACTCCTTCATATAATTCTTATACTCCACTAACTATAACTCAAGATCGAGAAATGTTACCAGTGCCTCAAAGGCAAGCTAGAAGATTGTTCATGGATGATTTACTGTCCCGATCAAGTTTTATGGGCTCTCCTCAAGAGCAGAATCCTTGGGACAATATCGCTCCTTTGGAGTCATTGGAAAGAGCATCTACTCTTGTTGCAACATTGTATATACCAAAATTAGAACTTTCAACAGTATCATCAGATACACCTACTCAATTGGAATTCCCATTGGCGGGACATACAGCATCGTACCATAAAGACTTCTTGGAAACTGAGCAAAATCTCCGTATAACGCCACCACCACTCCTCAACGTCAAAAACAAACTCCTTTATAGTAAAAGGGAAAAACATTGTGGCGGTGGCACCAGCTAATACAACTAAAAATAAAGTGTAATGAGGAGGGAAGACACAGTGCGTGAGCAGGAGCTGCTATGCACAGATCTCATAGCCTTCTCGTACAGCGTCGAATGTCAAGCCGCTGAACAACACTTATTACACGCCTGAGGTACAAACCCATATTCCTAGAAAGGAAGAAAAGAAGTACTACCCGAGAAGAAAACCTAGAAGAAGGAGGAACTGCGGATGGACAAGAACCTCCAGACAAGGAATGAGGATACATCTTAAACTCCGTAAGTATTTCGTAAGTATTTTAGGTTTATTCTGGTACTGAAATTGTTTTTTTGATATAATTGAAATATATAATAACTTAATTGCAAAATTTAATGTTTTCCTACAGAAGGATTCTGCGGAGGCTTCATCGCCGTCTCATCCTGTGTCTAAAGTGCTGGAGGGATTGTGCTGATGGACTCCCAAGAAGAAACTACCTAACTTCCAAGAAGATGTTCAGAGGATCCGAAGACCGAAAAGGACCGACCACTCTGAAAAGAATAATATCAACATGATAAGTAAATAATCCACATTACCCTCCTTACACTTATCTTTGTGACATGGGCGTGTTATCTAATCTATCATTTACATTTAATGTTTCCGCTGAATCATAATTTAATATACTTGCCATACTCTCCCCATAAATTGAACTATAATTGTGGCTAAGATTGAACAATACTATATATATATTGATTTGTAACAGCCATCTTAATTGTGTAAATTGTTTGTTTATGCTAAAATTAGTTTTATTCAAAATACATAAGATACGTTATACTTTTGTGTCAGTATTCATAACGTCATGAATTATGACCACCCTGAATTATAATGGAAACTACCACACTGGATTTCTCATCATCATGATAACCACACTATTAATTAACCACCTTATCAATTAAACTACATCCCTTACAGGTCCAAGTACCAAGAAATACGGCCACACTTGAGATTTGTAAGGTCTACGGATACAATATCCAGGCTGGATATTTAACCACAACTTTTGAAATCAACAAATGGAATTAATGATCCACCTTGGAAAACTTGAATTCAACCACACAAGTATATTATTATTGTTTTTTCTTTGCCATCCGGCCAAGCCAGCTTTCCTCCGTTCATGCTTACATGGGTGGGGCGAGGTAAATGTACGAAATTACATTTGCTCAGTGCATTAAATCCAAAAAAAAAAAGTAAATTTTTTTTGTTTTTCTTTTTTTTTTCTTTTTTTCCAGGTATCTTTATCACTTGAAGCTCAATTTTTTGTGAATCTCACACATACTGACTTAATCAATTGTTAATCCTTATTTTGGTAAGAGTTAAATTTTCACTCAACAGATGACATTGTTATATACCTGATATTCATGGAGTGTCTAGTGTCATTTTGTGAGTATGATTTTTTTTCTTTTTCTTTTTAAGACCAGCCGCATTTTGTATGATGAACCTCAAGTCATCGCTACAGAGTAACACTTGCCCCTTAAGCTGAATTTGTCGTCTAACTTCTTAGTAGCTTAAGCTGATTCCCTTAAGGTAATTTACTGAACTTCATAGTTATAAATGCAATAATAAGTTGTTTTGTGAAATAAAGTAATGAAGAATTATATTCTTCTAATTAACGTTGAGAATTAATGAGTTAATGATAGATTTATTCTATTTTAGGTTCAGGCCGAGGGGCCCTGTCTCACTCATCTCCCTATAATCTACTTCTACCACAAGATAACTCTACTCTTCACTGTATTTCTTACACACTTACAAGGAGGGCTAAAGATAATATAAACATTGGTTATTTAATAATATTTAATATTTGAACTATACATGTCTTTATGAAATAACCTACTTATGTGTAGGGCTGAAATAATCTATTTAAAACATTACCCTCGTATCTGTGTTAGTGCAGTGTAGTTTAAGATATTATCCTCGGAACTAATGGATATTAAGTTAAAATATACAATTCTATTGATATTTAATGTGTTTTAGTGATAACTACATACGTGCTATTAAGTTATTGACCAACAATACTATTACTTAGTGTGTAGTAGTATATAAGCTAATATTTATTAAAAAGTATTAACTCAGAAAAGAAAGTTAAAAACAATTACTTAATAATATAGTTTATTGTATTGTTTGAATAATTAGTTCTAGCTTTCATTAATGAATTTTGTCTGGAAAGCTGAATAAACAATAATAAAACGGCAATACAACTATACTGGTTTTGTAAATTATTTATTTAGGATTAAGTTATTTACATTATTTACATAATTTAAGTCATTTACTAATCTACTTCATCTACATCAATCACCCATTTACTTCATCTACATCATCTACTCAATTACTAACCATATTCTTGTCTAATAGGGGAGAGAAGGTGAATGATTATATAACAATTTATCTTATAAAGATAAATTAGGTGAGAAGGTGTGATTTATCATTTAATAAAATATATTATTATCTATAAACTACATTTACTTATAAATATAAATTTAAGAAATAAAAACCGGTTGTGGTTAAATAATATATATACTTACCTTAAAATATTTTGTCTTTTAAGCATAAAGGGTACCATTCCTTTCGATATTAATCTACTTTCGGTGATGGGGGGGGTGTGGGGAATAACCTCTATGCGTATTACGTCTTCTTCCATTAACATCTTGCTGACTGTTCCCCCTGTAAAAGAAATTAAAAAAAGAATTTATGAAAATAAATTAAGATAAAGAAGTAAAGACGGCAAATATAAATTCTTTTTATCCCCCAATGTCACTAGAGATCTAAAATTTTTTTTAAACAATACTTTGGACCTTTAATCTTCCCTTAATAAAAACCACTAACCCCACGTATTACTCTTCCTTTCTCACTTGCTTTAACCTAATTGCACCACAGTTGACCATTAAACGACCTAAAGCATTCCTAAAATAAGATTGCATTTTGCCTTCGCTTTTATAAATTTTTGATGTTCAAATTAAAGCCTTGAACTCCTGTGTGGCGCTAAGCCCAAAAGCGGCTATAAATTTGATGGTTTAAAAACACAGAGGTAATTATCATCAATTCCTGTTGTCTATAGTTTTGCTTTTACCTGGTATGCAGTTACGCCTTTATTTTTTTTCTTTGCTTATTCCTGAACTGGCTATCCCTTGCATATTCTGTTTCATGTACGCGTGAGCGGCTTGCTGGAATTGAGATTTTTGTGTTGAGTTTTATTTTCTACAAATTCTGAAGCATCGTGTTTGCATGCTGTCTTTATCCTTAATCATCCTAGCAATATAAGATAGAGGCCACAACATATCTACTGAGAAAGGTTGGTAGCGAGAGTTTTAGTAACTTTAAAAATTAATTATTTTTAGGGTTGTCGATTCCATTATATTGAATAATTTCGCTTCCATTGTAAAACCAATTACACTGGTTTTATCATACTTCAGCTAACCCCAAAAACACAACACATAAAAACATATGATACCGTAAGACGCGGCAATTCGTCCAATAATGAGGGTAGCTCAAAATGCTCTAAGTTTATGGAGACTTTATTATTTATTTTTTTCGGAAACTTTTTTTTTTATATGTTTTTACATGTTTCTTTAGGAAGTAAATAGATTATTTGATATTATAGTATTTATAATATCGATTAATGTTACATCAAAAGTAACGTGGACCGAATTGCCCCACGATTTTCGGGGGCGGGCAATTTCGGTTCCACTTCACAATTTTTACACATCTCTAAGAATCCCTTCATAAAGTGCTTTTATTCTAATAAATCTATTGATAAGTACAGTTTTCATTTTTGAAGAGCGCATAATTGGTATTAGCAATATTACTTTTAAGAAATTGGCTGTCGAAAACGTAATAAGAATCTTCGAGTTTGCGTTCGTTTTCGCTCAAAACCTGCCCAAAATCTTTAAAAATAAAGGCATCGAGCCTAACGTATAAAGGCAATTTCCTTAATTCGTAAGGTTGTGCTATCTTTTATCGTACTTTATACAGACATTAAGTCTAACTTCTATACGTTTGCGACTCGCAGCGTTCTATTCTTATCGATTTTGCGATCGTTTTTTGACAAAAAACTTGGAACGCCATGAACGCATGTCTCACCAACAAATGAACTCAAGCGTTTGTTACGGTCTCTTTTTTAAACATTAATGTATTACAATATTATTTTAAGAAACGTTGGTTTTGTTCGGATTTGGACAGCCCAAACTAATACCACGCAAAACATCGTAAAAAAAAGCTCACCAAACGTATAAGGATTTTCTTTAATTTTGTGATTCTATTAGTTACACAGATTAAGGAAGATCTCTTTACGTCTGGTGAGCCAATTTTTTTGTTACAATATGCCGCTGTATTGACAAAAAAACGATCCACGAGATCGATATTAGTAATGTTATCGTTAATTCTGTGAGGTTGCAATTCTTTATCTTATTTATAATTTAACACAGAATTAAAGGACAATTCTTTAACATATAGAGATGGCGTTTTACGATTTACAGATTATTTGACAAGACAAGATTTAAGAACCGAAACAACAGACATGACAAATGCTATTGTAGACAAAATAGAATGCAAACTCAAGAAGCGTATATAAATAACAAATTACAGTATAAATAGTAAAAAATGCTTAAGGCGGGTCTGTCAAACATCTATCATCAGAGATCCCTTTGTATCCTGCCGTGTTGCTGTTTGCGTAAGTTCTGTGAACCATCTGCCTGAAAAAATGTAAGGCGCCGACACACACCCACAGCTCACGGACCAAAAAGCCGACACATGCCCCTCTAAATTCGCATACAATACAGACGTTCATACTATGCCAGCCAGCAGACACACCCATCTACCATCGACCGTCGTTAGAAAGCACGGCCGATCGCTCAAACAACAGCCGATCGCCACAAAACCACCAAGCTAGCAGAAACGCCATGTAGAACACCTTTCGAAAACCAGGACCTCAGCTACCAGCTGAAAAAACTATTACCACCTATCTTGCGTGTAAAAGTGTAAAATTATTTTAAACATTATATTCGGACATTCTTTTTTGTAAAAGAGTATTAAAATAATAATGAAGATTTCATGTCGGCCCGGATTGGAACACGCAACTTTAACCTGACTGAAATGGCCATGTTACAAATTTTTATAATAACATATTTACCTGCCTGGAATGACTCAACGATTGCATTAATTCATGAACTATTTTAAGCTACTATATTCTTGGTACACAATTAATGTAGATAATTATTTTGCCGTATGATTCTAGCATAAGCTAAAATTTACCCGATTTATAGTGCTCTACAGAAAAAGAAACAAAAAAAATACAAAATTAATGACTATAAATTAAAGGTTCAAAAAATTAAATTACCTAAACATAAATACATTATTTTACATCTTTAAAGAATATTTTACATTGTATAGGCCATTTTGAGCCACTGGACCGAATTGCCCCACGTGGACCGAAATATGCCCGTTCTTACGGTATAAATATATACGGTAAGTAATAATACTATATATATATGAATAAATAGGAATATACATTATACTTGTAGGATATATAGTATATACTTATATACATATATAATAGTTATATATATGACTAATAAGTAGTCATTATAAATTGCCGTAGCCTTATCCTAACACCTATATGGACATACGTAACTTGTCATAAAGTTTACGTTTACGCAAGATCGATTCTATAGCATCTCTAGACCTTTTATTAATATACCCTCTCTCTCTACTCTCTCCCTCCCTCTCTCCTCCTCTATTAAAATATATATAAATCTCATGACAACTATTATACTGCACACAACATATCATATGATTATATCGATATCATAACGTATACTTTACAGCATATATAGCTAATAAAATAAACCAATATATTAATTATTTCAAATAGCTCTCAATCGTACTCACCATTTAATATGAATTGAACTATATCCACTATATACAAACCGTATCCGTACCCATAATATATTATGACACAGTGTTCGGCCCAACCTATCCCTATAACATCGTAATATGGCGGACGCCAATCGCAATTCATAAATAAAATTGCGATCGCCAACCCGCCGAAACAGCAATGCGATGACGCAGCGAAATCCGTCGTGTATACGCGCCAATCGCAACCGCAACTACTGCAGTATAAAATATAGCCTAAAACCAGAAAAATTATACTCCAAGCAAAGTACAAAATTAATACCAAAAAAAAAAAAAAGAAAAAAAAAAATAAAAATCCGTTCCCAGACGCCAATATATATATATATATATGTATATATATATATATATATTATACGTATACTATATTAGTATATCATATATATTATATTAGAGAAGAGAGAGAGAGAGAGAAGAGAGAGAGAGAGATATTAGGCCTACGCATATATAAATCGATCTGCGTAAACGTAAACTTTTATGACAACGTACGTATGTCCATATAGGTTAGGATAAGGTTAAGCGCATATTATATATATATATATATATATATATATATATATAGTTATATATATATATATAACGTATAGTATATATAATATATATTTATAGACTATATATAATATATATAATATATATATATATACCGTATATTATATGAAAACACCGTAAGACGGGGCAATTCAGTCACGTAGGGCAATTCGGCTTTCAGTGGCCTCAAAAACTAGGCCTATACAATGCTAAAATATATCTGTAAAGATGTAAAATAATAATGTTTTTTGATGTCTTAGGTATTAATTTTTTATTGAAAATCCTTTATTTAAGTCCATGACATTTGTGATTTTTTTTTTTTTCTTTTTTTGAGGCACTATAAATCGCGTGTAAATTTTAGGGCTTATTGCTACGGAATCATTACAGTCAAATAATTTATACTACATTATTCGTACAGGATAAGTACTTAAAATAGTTCATAACCTTAAATGCAATCGTTGGAGTCATTCAGGCAAGAGATAAATATGTTTTATTATAAAATTGTAACATGGGGCAAATCAGTCCAGGTTTAAAAATTTGGGGCAATTCGGTACACATTGAAATCTTCATTAAATTAAATTTTTAATACTCTTTTACAAAAAAGATGTCCGAAATATAATGTTTAAAATAATTTTTACACGTTTTTACAGCAAGATAGGTAGGTAAAGTTTTTCAACTTAGGCTAATAAGCTATACAAACTTCTTTCTTCAGCAAGATGCGTCAACCACTTACGCAAAAAGGCAAACACCGCCAGGATACAAGAGGGATTGACTCTGATGATGATGTTGCCCAGACCCTTAAGCAGTTTTCATTCTTGCATTGGTTCTTACGAAACGTAATCATGCCTAAAACTGCTCGAGTTTGCCATTATTTTGTCAAAGCTGTTTGGCATTCGATTTTTGTCAAACAGCGGCAAAATCGTAAAAGAACGCTCACCAAAATCGTAAAAGAATTTCCTTAATTCTGTGTAATATAAATAAAAAAGAATTGCAACCCTACAGAATTATAATAACATTACAGTTCGTTTTGTCAAACAGCGCAAAATTGTAAAAAAAATGCTCACAACGTAAAGAATTTTCCTTTTATTCTGCTGCTAATATAGAATACAAAAAAATTAAGGAAATTCCTTAACGTTTCGTGAGCATTTTTTTACGATTTTTGCGTTTGACAAAACGAACGCAAACTCGAACATTTTAATTAGTTTTCAAACCCAAATTCTTAAAAATAATATGTAATAACCATTATGTTTAAAAAGAGACCTAAAACGCTATAGTCGCTTTTGTCAAACAGCGTTTGCGTTCGATTTGTCAAACATCGCAAAATCGTAAAAAAAACGGTCACCAAACGTTATAGAATTTCTTTAATTCTGTATAATACAGAATTAAAAAAGAATAGCAACCTTACAGAATAGAGGAAATTATTACTTTAGGCGAGCCTTTTTTTTAAAAGATTTTGCAGTTTTGACAAAAACGAACGCAACTCGAACATTTATTACGTTTTCGAACCCAATTTCTTTAACAATAATATTGTATCATGTTATAAATGCTTAAAAATGAAAACTTGACTTATCATAATTTATTAAATAAAACACTTTAATTGAGGATTCTTAGAGATGTGAAAATTGAAGTGGACCGAATTGCCCCGCCCCCGAAAATCGTGGGGCAATTCGGTCCACGTTACTTATCGGCTTCTAACATTTATCTTTTCATTATATATACAAATACGAAAATATAACTAATTTTACTCCTAAAGGATAACATTTAACATATAAAAAAAAAAAATATCGAAAAAATAAATAAATAAAGTTCTCCATAAACCTTAGCATTTTGAGTAGTACCCCTCATTTTGGACCGAATTGCCCCGTTTCCGGTATATATTTATTTTTATGTTAGTGTTGTTTGGGCGTTAAGCTAAAAGTATGATAAAACCAGTGTAATTGGTTTTACAATGGAAGCGAAATTATTCAATATAATGGAATCGACAACCCTAAAAATAATTAATTTTTAAAGTTACTAAAACTCTCGCTACCAACCTTTCTCAGTAGATATGTTGTGGCCTCTATCTTATATTGCTAGGATGATTAAGGATAAAGACAGCATGCAAACACGATGCTTCAGAATTTGTAGAAAATAAAACTTCACACAAAAATTCCAGCAGCGCTCAAGCGTACATGAAAAAGATATGCAAGGGATTAGCATTCAGGAATAAAGCAAAAAAAAATAAAGGGTAATGCACAGGTAGATGATAATTACCTTTCTGTTTTAAACACAAATTTATAGCCGCTTTAGCTTAGCTTAGCACACAGAGTTCAAGGCTTAATTAGAACATCATTTATAAAAAGCGAAGCAAATGCAATTTATTTTAGGATGCTTTAGGTCGTTTAATGAGTCAATGTGTGCAATTAGGTTTAAGCAAGTGAGACAAGGGAAGAGTAATACAGTGGGTTAGTGGTTATTAAGGAAGATTAAAGTCAAAGTAGTTGTTTAAAAAAACTTAGATTCTTAGTGACATTGATAAAAGAATGTAGTATAATTGTGGTTTGTATTTAATTAAGTGATAAATTTATTAATAATTCTTTATTTCTTTACAGGACAGTCCCAGCAAGATGTTAATAGGAAGAAGAGTATAGCAATAGAGGTTATTCAGCCACACCAACACCACATCACCAAAGTAGAAATATGAAGGAATGGGTACCCCTTTATGCTTAAAAGACAAAATATTTTAAGGTAAGTATATATATTATTTATTTTCCAGGTTTTTATTTCTTAATTATAATTTATAAGTAAATGTAGTTTATAATAATACAAATATATATTTATTAAATAATAAATCACACCTTCTCACCTAATTTATCTTTATAAGATAAATTGTATATATATCATTCACCTTCTCTCCTTCCCATTAGACAAGAATATGGTTAGTAATTGAGTAGATGATGTAGATGAAGTAAATGGGTGATTGATGTAGATGAAGTAGATTAGTAAATGACTTAAATTATGTAAATAATGTAAATAACTTAATCCTAAATAATAAATAATTTACAAAACCAGTATAGTTGTATTGTCATTTTATTATTGTTTATTCAGCTTTCCAGACAAAATTCATTAATGAAAGCTAGAACTAATTGTTCAAACAATACAATAAACTATATTATTAAGTAACTGTTTTTAACTTTCTTTTCTGAGTTAATACTTTTTAATAAATATTAGCTTATATACTACTACACACTAAGTAATAGTATTGTTGGTCAATAACTTAATAGCACATATGTAGTTATCACTAAAACACATTAAATATCAATAGAATTGTATATTTTAACTTAATATCCATTAGTTCCGAGGATAATATCTTAAACTACACTGCACTAACACAGATACGAGGGTAATGTTTTAAATAGATTATTTCAGCCCTACACATAAGTAGGTTATTTCATAAAGACATGTATAGTTCAAATATTAAATATTATTAAATAACCAATGTTTATATTATCTTTAGCCCTCCTTGTAAGTGTGTAAGAAATACAGTGAAGAGTAGAGTTATCTTGTGGTAGAAGTAGATTATAGGAAGATGAGTGAGACAGGGCCCCTCGGCCTGAACCTAAAATAGAATAAATCTATCATTAACTCATTAATTCTCAACGTTAATTAGAGGTTTATACCATTCTTCATTACTTTATTTCCAAACAACTAATATTTGCATTTAAAACATATGAAGTTATCAGTAAATTACCTTAAGAATCAGCTTAGTACTAAGAAGTAAGACGACAAATTCAGCCTTAAGGGAGTGTACTCTGTAGCTGATGAACTTGAGGTTCTCATACAAAATCGGTGGTCTTAAAAAGAAAAAGAAAGAAAATCATACTCACAGAAATGACACAAGATATTTAAAATATCAGGTATATAACAATGTCATCTGTTGAGTGAAAATTTAACTCTTACCAAAATAAGGATTAACAATTGATTAAGTCAGTATGTGTGAGATTCACAAAAAATGAGCTTCAAGTTGATAAAGAATTACTGAAAAGAAAGAAACAAAATACTTGGATATAGCCATACAATGTAATTCTCTACATTTACCTCCCCACCCATCATGAACATGACGGAGGAAAGCTGGCTTGGCCGGACGGAAGAAGAAAAAACCAATAGTATACTTGTGTGGTTGAATTCAAGTTTTCCAAGGTGGATCATTAATTCCATTTGTTGATTTCAAAAGTTGTGGTTAAATATCCAGCCTGGATATTGTATCCGTAGACCTTACAAGTCTCAAGTGTGGCCGTATTTCTTGGTACTTGGACCTGTAAGGGATGTAGTTTAATTGATAAGGTGGTTAATTAATAGTGTGGTTATCATGATGATGAGAAATCCAGTGTGGTAGTTTCCATTATAATTCAGTGGTGAAATTCATACGTATGAAATGACACAAAAGTAAATATCTTTATTTAATAAATAATTTTACAATACAAAAATTTACACAATTAAAGATGGCTGTTACAATACATATATATATATATGTTCAATCTTACCACAATATATATATAATTATGAAACCATTACAATATATATACCCATCACAATAAATATATATATATATATATTTAATTTCTTTTCAGAGTGGTCGGTCCTTTTCGGTCTTCGGATCCTCTGAACATCTTCTTGGAAGTTAGGTAGTTTCTTCTTGGGAGTCCATCAGCACAATCCCTCCAGCACTTTAGACACAGGATGAGACGGCGATGAAGCCTCCGCAGAATCCTTCTGTAGGAAAACATTAAATTTTGCAATTAAGCTATTATATATTTCAATTATATCAAAAAAAATTAATATCAGTACAAGAATGAACCTAAAATACTTACGAAATACTTACGGAGTTTAAGATGTATCCTCATTCCTTATCTGGAGGTTCTTGTCCATCCGCAGTTCCTTCTTCTAGGTGTTCTTCTCGGGTAGTACTTCTTTTCTTCCTTTCTAGGATATGTGGTTGTACCCAGGGTTGTAATAAGTGTTGTTCAACGGTTGATTTACGACGTGTACGAGAGGCTATGGACTCTGTGCATGCAGCTTCCTGCTCACCTGGTCTCTCCTCCTCATACACTTTAGTTGTAATTGCTGGTGCCCACTGCACCGTTTTCCTTTTACTAAAAGTTGTTTGAGTTGAGGGTGGTGTTCTTATAGGAGATTTGTCCAGTTCCAAGAAGTCCTTTATTACTGATGTGGTATGTCCCGCCAATGGGAATTCCGATGGAGTAGGTGTCTCTGATATTGTTGAAAATTCCAATTTTGGTATATCCAGGGCTACAGACCAGCGCAACCCAGGAGTTGAGGCTCTTTCTAACGATTCCAAAGGAGTGATATTTTCCCAAGGATTCGGCTCTTGGGGAGAACCCATGAAACTAGAGCGAGATGGTAAATTGTCTATAGATAGTCTTCTGGCTTTCCTTGGAGGTACCTGTAACATTTCTCGATCTTGAGTTATAGTTAGTGGAGTATAAACATTATATGAAGGTGAAGGAATCTCATCCAGTTCGGAAGATGAAATATCCAAAACAGGTGAGTTTTCTATTAAAAGGGGTATAACTGAAATCTGTTCAGGTGTTATAAATAAGTTTCTTAAATGAAATGATGAAATATCACTCAATTGTTCACTTTCTATCAAAGTGTCCTCACTGTAAGGAACATTTGAGCTTACAATACTTTGGTCCCTTTGTGGATTTAATGAATTAGCCAGAAGAATACTTTGATTTATATGAAATATTATATTAGAGAAGTCAGGATCGGGAGCGTCAGGAAATCCTAAAAACTCCTCATCATCTGAATCAGATTCAAAATCTGGGATTTCTAAGTCTGTTTGTTCTTCAAGAGTTGTTTCGTTTGATTCGCCGTTAATCTCCTCTACTGGTTCTTCAGTAGGAAGTAAAGGTCGAGTAAGAAGTTCAATGAAGATTGGAGTTCTTTCTAGATAATTTGGAGGTGAGTTCCACCGTTTTAGTTGTCGGTGATGCACTCTGTATTGTCGTTTTGTATCCGGTGCCTCGACTACATAGGTTACATCATTTACATTTATTTTGATGATGGTCAATGGTCCTTGGTACCTTTCCTTGAATTTATTTACAGTGAGGTCGCCAGGTAACTGAACCCTAAGAGCTACCGATTGACCCAAGGAATAAGGTTGATACTTATTATGTCCTTCATCCCAATACTGAGTAAACCTTGTCCAAGGTAGTTTGGGATGAACCCCATGGGCTTCTTGAAAAAGGATCTCCGCAGGGGTTTTACCTGTTTCTGAATGTTTTAGATGGTTATATTTTAAAATAACTTGTGGGAGAATAGTATCCCAATGACTAGGATCTTTTAAAGACACTCGCAAATACTGAATTAGAGTGCGATTTACCCTCTCCACAATACCATTAGATGAAGGGTTGTACGGGGTCGTATAAATATGATAAATGTTTAGTGACCGAAGAAAATCTTCAAAGATCGGTCCTCTAAATTCCCTAGCATTATCAGACATGAGTCTTGATGGAATCATTGGAAGATATGGGATGATACTTTCTAAAGCGGCAGTTACTATTGCAGTATGTTTAGTTTTGATCGGCACAGCAGCCACCCATTTACTATAATGGTCTATAAAGACTAATACATAGTTATTTCCTCTTGTGGATTTTGGTAACTGCATAAGATCAACTGCGGTTAATTCAAAGGGATGATGAGTGTTGATCTTAATCCTGGGTGGTGCCCAAAATATGTTAGAAATTTTTGCAAGTTGGCATGTATGGCATGATTTTGTAACATCTTGGCAAATGATTCGTAGTTTAGGATGCCATATAATGTTTTCTAGGAGAGCATATAGTTTGCGCTGCCCTATATGCACAAATTCGAAGTGATTGATCACAGCCACTTGCACTGCAAAGCGGAATGAAACTAAATAATGATAATGGTTATTTCGATTACAGTGAATAATATGATCATCCTGTACAAATAAGAAATTACGAGAACGACTAAACAATTTTAGAGGGCCTTTCAAAGGTTGTCCGTTCCTTAGGGCTTTCATGAGTCTTTTTAACAGAGGGTCCATTTGTTGACATTCTGTGATATGTGCCATGATTACTTCCACAGAATCCTGTGAATTTATTACCAGAGAGAAATTATTCAATGTGATAGTGGTTTTATTAATTTCAACCAAATACTCATCCTCCCCACCAGATTTCACCAGTTCATTAATTAGCCGAAGATTGGCTTCCAAGGTATCGTTCTCCAACTCAATTTCTGGTTCTAGAATATGGTGTGTAATCGGGAGAGATTCAGGATTAACTGACTGTAGCTGTGGATATGCAATTATAGCAGTTGCATCTGAAGCTGGCACCCCTTCCAAACTCATTGGAGTGAGAAGATTGAAGTGTATTCCTCCTCTGCAAAACAAATAAAAAATCTTTCCATTATTTTCAGTAGATGACAGACCAAATTGCAGAGGGTGCTCTTTAGCACTATACACTAATACAGTTACTTTGAAAAGAGTTGCAAAAGCCTGAATACTATGTGTAAAGGGCAATTGGCCAGGATATTTGGATAGTTTTAATTGTTGAAGTGTTTGTTTTTCACTTTTTCCTGTTGGCAAATGATAATTTTGTCGGTGGTCGATCAACTCTTGCACTATTTTGACACGCAGTGCTATATGATGATTTACATGATTATATAGATATTGTGAAAAACATTGAAAAAGAGAATCCCCACCTCCGGGTATAGGAATCTCTATAAATCCGTCTGGAATTTCTGGTATATAGCTTTGGTCAATCGTTTCAGATTTAATTTCGTGAGAAGTTCGAGACAATATGTCTGCCACAATATTTTCTTTGCCTGGTAAGTAGTGAAGTTCGTAATCGAGATCGTGGAGTTCTTCAAGAGTTGGGGCGACTCTATGGTTCACCAAAGGCATGTTTTGTAGAAATAAGATAGGCTTATGATCTGTATAGATAATAACTTTAATTTTATATAGGAACGGTTTTAGTGACCTGACGGCCCAACGTATGGCAGCAACCTCCCTTTCAGTAGTGCTGTACCCCCTCTGAGTCAAATACAGTTGAGATAAATGCTATAGGTTTTTCCTCTTCATTCTGGACCTGACTGAGACAGGCTCCTACACCTATTCCTGATGCATCGGTGTAAAGTAAGAGTGGTTTAGCCTTATCTGAAGCGATCAGGGTAGGTTAGTAAGGGTGGTTCAGTTAATAGTTCTTTAAGTTTGTTGAATGCCTGTTGGCATTGGTCAGTCCATGGGATATTATTTTTACATTTCAATAGGTCAAACAGGGGTTTTGCAATCACTGAACAGTTCGGAATGTGCCTATGGTAGAAGTTAACCAGTCCCATAAACTCGAACTTGTCGGACTGTTGTTGGTTCTTTAAATCCTCTAATTCCCTGGAGATTCTTTTCTAAAGGAATCATTCCTTCGCTTGAAATCACGTGTCCCAGGAAATTAACTTTTCTTCGTAGTAAGTAAGTTTTTGAGGGTTTTAATTTAAAACCATACAATTGGAAAGCTGCCAGGACCTTTTCTAGGATAGATAAGTGCTTTTCAAAGGTGTTAGTGAGGATGAGCACATCGTCCAGATAAACCATGACTTTTCTCCATGAGATGTGACTTAAAACCAAGTGCATGGCTCTCTGGAACGTAGCTGGCCCATTTTTAACGCCAAACGGCATTCTGAGAAATTCCCAATGGGATAACAGAGTGGAGAATGCAGTTTTCTCGATACTGTCTTCCGCCATTTCAACCTGATAGTATCCTTTTATAAGGTCAATGGTTGAGAAGTATTGCTTGCCTTGGAGGCTAAATAAGGTGTCTATCAGATTAGGAATGGGAAAGGAGTCTCCTTTAGTGATGGAATTTAATTTACCTTAGTTTATGCATAATCGCATAGCTCCATCGGGTTTTCTGATGGGTACTACCGGTGCTTCGAGTTTTCTGCAAATTCCTCCCTGATGATACCTTCCGCTTCGAGTTTTCTGGCAAACTTCCTCCACCTCATATAAGATAGGACCTTGAAGTCTTCTGACGGGTTCACATATAGGATCGTCTATAAAAGTTTCGATTGAGTGTTTGAGGATAGAGGTGCACCCTACATCTGCATCTCCGAGACTTAAGGCAGTTGGATATTTGAGTAAGAGTTGTATTAATTGATCCTTTTGTTCTTTAGTTAGGTCTGTTGATTCAAGCTCAAAAGCCTTTCCGAGATTGCCAGATGTCCATTCCTGGTACGTGTTTTGAGGTTTTTGTGTTATTTCGACCATGTTTACAGGAACTGGTTTAGTAGGATGGATAGGATGAATAGAAAGAACAGAAAATGATCCTATTGGGTAACCAGTTTTTATTTTGATTGTGTGATTAGAAGAGTTATAGCAAGGCAGAAACACCGGAGTTTCAAGTGAGTACGGTATGACCGCGTGGTCCATCACAAAGTGATTCTTGTCGTTGGGAGTGAACAATAATAGTGTAGACTCAGAAAGATTTCCAAATAACTCTTTCTGATTTATAGATACCGTAACTCCTCCATTTGGTGGAATGGTTACCTCTTTATTCAACTTAGCAGCATGTTCCTGTCCCTCTGTCGTTCTAATATCATTTGCTATAATCGTTAGGACATTATTATGTCTAGTTATTAATTCTTTGTTGGCCAAGTCTGGCAGAATATTTTCCATTCGTAAAAGATCATATCCAATGACAATTCCATAGGATACCACCTCATCTGGAACTATTACAAAGTCCCTAGATTGTGTTTTATAACTGTTAGAAAGTTGCAAGGATAACGTAACAGCCCCCAAAACTCCAAAAATGACATCACCGATGCCACGGATACTAACATATTCAGTAGGCTGCATAGGATATTTTGAAGGATCTAACAATTTATAAGTTCTGTTTGTTATAATACTAACTGAAGCTCCGGTATCTACGAGAGCCTCTAGTAGTTGAGTTTGAGAGGAGTTATCTATTATAACTCCTATGACAAGAGTATCTGGTGAAGATGTTGACAAATTGTTAAGTTGAAGAGTGCGTCCGGTCCGCACGGGAGTAGTTGTAGTTGTAGTAGGTTCCTGTTGGAATAAAGTAGATAGTGAAGACAGGTCAGGACTGACAGTATCCTTAAGAGGAGTGGAATCATGGTTGATTAACGTAGTATTTTTCGCCACTTGCGAATCAATCTTAGTGATTGTGTTTTCTGATGAGGGTTTAAAAGGGTCCAATATGTTATTCAAGTCCTGGTTAGGAACATTAACCTGTAACAATTCCGAGATAACTTCAGAATCGGAATCTTCCGTTTCGTCATATATCGAGGTCTGAGGTGGAGGCAACTGCGACCCTTCAGTTGACTTCACACGCTCTTTCTGTCTTTGGGGCTTAGGAGTTTCTTTGACAGGTAAGTTTACCTCTGTGGGCGGATCACTTCCCACAGAGTGAGCTAGTTTTGAACGTTTAGTAGATCTTTGAGGACAATCCATGCCCAAGTGACTTCCTTGACAATAAGGACATCGCGGAGTTGAGTCACATTTCATCTGTTTTTCTGTTTGTTGAGGACAATTTTGTACAATGTGCCCGTGTTCTTTACATCGAATACATTGATTTTTCTCTGCGTAACATTCCTCAATTATATGCCCTCTTTTACCACAAAAGTGGCAATAAGGTCTCGATGGACAATCTTTTACATGGTGTCCTTGCTGTTTACAAGAAACGTTATTTCCGGCCCACCATGGTTGTTGTGTCGAAGTTTGCTGAGTTTGTTGTTGTAACGGTTGATTATTCCATTGAGGTTGATTTTGTTGTTGTTGTTGATACTGCTGAGTATTGCCTTGAGGACGATTAGGTTGTTGTTGTTGTTGTTGTTGTTGTGTGACTTGACGTCTCGTCTTAGGAGAATTTTGACTCCTTCTAGAGGGATAAAAAGTTCGGTTATTCCGTGGAGAGTTTGGAGGGACACTTGACCTAGGGCCATTGTTATTAAATGTGGGAGGATTTGGCGGTTTAGCTACCACTTGTGCGAAAGTTATTATAAGATTGTTGTGGCATATTATAATGCTCAATTTGTGTAGAAGGAAAGTATTGCACTGGCTGTTGAGGATATGAGTAGGTCGGATATCCCTGAGGCACTATATTTGCTTGACGATTATAATACTCTTGGGTTTGTATTGGATAATTTTGTTGTAGGGTTGTATAGGGTTGTGCATTGGAGATATCAATCACCTCAGGTGAATACGTATCAGGAGTTGTCTCTTGAGCTGGTATTTGTTGAGTTACTGATGATGACATATGTCCGTTGTTCATATAGCTAGTATAGTGTTGTGTAATGATCTTTACTAATGCATCCCAGCTCAAAGGAGCTCCCGCCAAAGCGATTTCACATATTGTAATGGATGCCTGTACATTTTCTTGTACTTTTAATGGCGTACTATTGATTAATTTTTCGCGCACCATTTTCAGGTTTTTCACATCCGACCCCGGAAATCCCATTTCAGCCAAACCCTGTAACCGTAAAGCATACAAGGGTATGGTTTCATGTGATAATATTTTAGCCTTATTGAAGTTGTTTAGATGTGTTTTTACTTTCTTTCGCAAATATTCCGAAAACCACTCATTAAGTTGTGCTCTGATTACAGTGTATCCTGCATTATTTTTCATAAGCACATCATATACCTTTTTCATATCTCCTTCCAAATATGACCCCAGATGTGTCCTCCAACCATCTGCTGTTGATCTTGGGTATGTAATGCTGGCATATTCTTCAAAGCGTTGTAGAAACTGGGGAAAAGGTTCCCCGCTATCCAAAGAATATTTACCAATTGGAATCATTTTTGTCGATTGACGTGGAATGAATCCCTCCAGCAACAATACCACCTTGGAAAGTGCCATAATCATCTGTTGATTTTGAAGATAGATGGCTTTTAGCCAATCTACATCGGAAATGTGGAACGGCGTCTGCGAGATTTTGATTCGGTGGAAAACCCATAGGAGGTTGAGGTAGTTGTTGTCCTTGTTGAAAGGCAGGAGTTGGTGGAAAATTCCATTGAGAAGTTGGTGCCGGTGCTGGCAATTGTGCAATTCGTTCCATAAGCAAAGCCTGTTGAGCTACTTGTTGGTTAATTTGGTCTTGGGTTATTCCTCCCAAGTTAGGGTTAATAGTTGAAGAAGAAGTTGTTACCGTGAACATAGACATGGAAGATGAAGATGTAATAATACCATCCCTCATCAAGGAATGTTGTGAATTTATTAAATCGGAGTTCATATTTTCTTGATCGGGCTGGTTCATTAGTTCATTTTCATTGAGATTCAACCCTGTATTATCCTTTTCCTCCATACCATTAAGTTTTGCGTGTTCCCGTAGGGCGTCTACTATATTCGTTGCCATTATTTCACGTAAGTAGTGTAAAGAATGTATAAAAGAAAAGAGCGAACTAGTACAATATGTACTACACCTGAGCACTTGGAATTGTGAGCTGTAAAAATCGAAAAGAAAAAAAATAAGAAACTAGTAGAAAAGAAAGGAAAAGGTAGAGAGGCAGTCTTAGCAACTACGCTCTGCTACCAATTTTATGTTGTGTTTTTGGGGTTAGCTAAAGTATGATAAGTATGATAAAACCAGTGTAATTGGTTTTACAATGGAAGCGAAATTATTCATTATAATGGAATCGACAACCCTAAAAATAATTAATTTTTAAAGTTACTAAAACTCTCGCTACCAACCTTTCTCAGTAGATATGTTGTGGCCTCTATCTTATATTTCTATGATGATTAAGGATAATGGCAGCATGCAAAAGCAATGCTTCAAAATTTGTAAAAAATAAAACTTCACACAAAAATTCCAGCAGCGCTCAAGCGTACATGAAAAAGATAAGCAAGGGATTAGCATTCAGGAACAAAGCAAAAAAATAAAGGGTAATGCACAGGTAAGATGATAATTACCTTCTTGTTTTAAACACAAATTTATAGCCGCTTTAGCTTGGCTTAGCACACAGAGTTCAAGGCTTAATTAGAACATCATTTATAAAAAGCGAAGCAAATGCAATTTATTTTAGGATGCTTTAGGTCGTTTAATGAGTCAATGTGTGCAATTAGGTTTAAGCAAGTGAGACAAGGGAAGAGTAATACAGTGGGTTAGTGGTTATTAAGGAAGATTAAAGTCAAAGTAGTTGTTTAAAAAAACTTAGATTCTTAGTGACATTGATAAAAGAATGTAGTATAATTGTGGTTTGTATTTAATTAAGTGATAAATTTATTAATAATTCTTTATTTCTTTACAGGACAGTCCCAGCAAGATGTTAATAGGAAGAAGAGTATAGCAATAGAGGTTATTCAGCCACACCAACACCACATCACCAAAGTAGAAATATGAAGGAATGGGTACCCCTTTATGCTTAAAAGACAAAATATTTTAAGGTAAGTATATATATTATTTATTTTCCAGGTTTTTATTTCTTAATTATAATTTATAAGTAAATGTAGTTTATAATAATACAAATATATATTTATTAAATAATAAATCACACCTTCTATCCTAATTTATCTTTATAAGATAAATTGTATATATATCATTCACCTTCTCTCCTTCCCATTAGACAAGAATATGGTTAGTAATTGAGTAGATGATGTAGATGAAGTAAATGGGTGAATTATGTAGATGAAGTAAATGGGTGATTGATGTAGATGAAGTAGATTAGTAAATGACTTAAATTATGTAAATAATGTAAATAACTTAATCCTAAATAATAAATAATTTACAAAACCAGTATAGTTGTATTGTCGTTTTATTATTGTTTATTCAGCTTTCCAGACAAAATTCATTAATGAAAGCTAGAACTAATTATTCAAACAATACAATAAACTATATTATTAAGTAACTGTTTTTAACTTTCTTTTCTGAGTTAATACTTTTTAATAAATATTAGCTTATATACTACTACACACTAAGTAATAGTATTGTTGTTCAATAACTTAATATATATATATATATATATATATATATATATATATATATATATATATATATATATATATATATATATATATATATATATATATTTTAGGGATGTGCCGAATAGTGAAAAAGCCGAATACCGAATATTCGGCTAAAGGTATTCGGCCGAATAATTACTTCGCTTTTCGGCCGAATAGTTATTTCAAAGTTCGGTCATCCATTTAGGATAAAATAAAGAAAACTTATACTGGTCAACAAAAAGAGGTGAAAATTTTTCTTGGATGGACTTTGTAGCAGTTATATAGTAATTTGGAGTGCTGATTCCATATATATATTCGGATTTGCTGTACATCCCGTTTTCATGCAATCATGGATCCCTATTTTTGCATATTCCTAGGAATGACCAAAATTCATGTGCGCACTACGTAGGCTGTATAGACGTTACCTCCTGCATATATCTACAGTAGCAGCAAGTTTACTGCGGTCGATATTGGGGAAGCATGTGGTAACTTTAGTACCGGTACGTCTACATGTATGGATGCCAATGACCTGGATGGTGTCTATCATCCATCTAAATACAGTTGGATGGTCCGTCATTGTTCACTGAGGGAACTGGACGATCTTGTATGAGAGTTGTATTTGCTGAAGTTGTCCCTGAGCTGTGCTTCGAGGTTGCATGAAAAGTGACTACTGGACCATGGCACAAAGAGTAACATTTTATCGTAACAGAGAAGCAGAGCTCTCGGAGGCTCTTCCAGTCAGATGATAACCTTGTGTATTACAGTGAAGTTGCAGGCCACTACTACTCGCTATGGGACTCCCAGCATAAGATGCAGGTGAGTGGCGACTGTTAATTGACACTTCCAAGAGCAGTTTAAAGTGTGTGTTGTTACACAACGGCAACAGGTATGCTTCGGTTCCAGTAGAATACTCGGTACGGATGAGAGAGAGGAGTGTGCAAAAATCAGGACAGTTTGGAGAGGCTACAATATCAGGTTTACATGGATGGTAAATATGCATCAACCTCTAAATGGTAAACATTTTGCTCGGTCAGCAAGCAGGTTTCGCCAAATATCCTGTTTCCTGTGCTATTGGGACAGCCGGGCGGCAAGGATCACTGGACCAAAGAGAATGGCCACAGGGGAAACCTTAGCGGTGACAGGAACATCGATACGTGAGACCACTTGTACAGAGAGAAAACATCATCTTACCTCCACTACACATAAAACTTGGTTTGATGAAACAATTATATGCTCAACATTTCCTGGTCTGAGTGACGAAAAGAAAAAAGCTGGAATATTTGATGGCCCCACAAATACCGGACACTCTTCCATGATGCTGCCTTTGCTACAACAATGACTGTGTTAAAGGCAAGAGCGTGGAATGCTTTTTCAAATGTAGTACAGAATTTCTGGGGAACAGGAAAGCCGAGAACCACTAACATTGTGCAGGAACTGCCTAGACAGTTTTCATTCTCATGGATGTAGAATGAGTATAAAAGTTGCACTACTTACATTCTCACCTAAGAAAATTTCCGGATAACCTAGGCGATGTTAGTGATGAGCAGGGTGAACTCTTCCATCAAGATCTAAAGTTCATGGAAGGACGTTAACAGGGCAAGTGGGATATCAATATGATGGCCGACTTTTGTTGGAGCTTGATGAGGGATATCCATGCACAGTAGATCGTCTACGAAGAGAAAGTTACTACCATCGTAGGTATGTTTACATTAACTAAAATCATTCCTTCTATTACATTCATTGTTGTTTCATATTACTCTTTATTCATAGTTGTATTATATTTTTAACATATATCTATCAAGACATGTATCATATTTTATTTGTTTTTTTTCTCTTCATATATCAATATATATATATATATATATATATATATATATATATATATATATATATATATATATATATATATATATATATATTTAAATATATATATATATATTTATATATATATTTATATATAATATAATATATATATATCCCAAAAATTGTGATAGACCCTCTTGAAAAAAGGTAAAAATCATAAAATTTTACAAATCTGTGTTACACATAATATCTCACAAATAATGTGATTTGCAAAAACCGATTACATTTAATACCTTTGTCAAGAAGGTGTATCTTACTACTTTAAAGTAGGACTGGGAGACCAAGATATATATTGGGCTCCTCGCAAAGTGAGCAAAATGTGTGGTGAAACTTTGCCATCATGGTCTAAAGGTAAGAATGCTATGCTAAGATTTGGTGTGCCAATGGTTTGTAGAGAACCAACAAACCATTTTGATGACTGCTACTTCTGCCTTGTCAATGTAAAAGTTTTTAAAAAGACAAACAAACACCACTTACAATACCCAAATATCTCATTTGCCAGATGACCAGTTGAGCACTGTAAGGAAATACCTGTGCCTGTATTTATTGAGCTACCGGAGATTAATGTTGAAAATATCAGTTTACCTTCTTCTACAGATTATGAGGATGATGCTCTGACCTAATATATGCAATCTATTGCAGATCCTGGTACAATTGCTATGTTCAGTCAGCCTGAATTGAATGATCTGATAAAAGATTTGTATATGCCAAAGTCTGCTGAATTGCTGGCTTCCAGGCTGAAAGAGAAAGGAATGCTCAGACCTGTCACTAGTGTTTCCTTTTATTGTAACAGAGAAGCAGCTCTGTGAAAGTACTTCCATTTAGATGGTCAACTTGTTTATTGTAATGATGTTGAAGGGATCCTTCTCAATATGGGACTTCTCGCATATGATTCAAGGGAATGGAGACTTTATTGGCAGTAGTTAAAAACGTTTGAAATGTGGGTTACTGCACAACAGAAATATATATGATTCAATTCCAATAGGACACTCTGTACAAATGAAAGAAGAGTATGCCAACATCAAAAAAATTCTGGATAGATTGCAATACTATCTTCATGGATGGTTAATTTATGTGGATTTGAAAATGATTAATTTTCTGCTGGGGCAGCAAGGAGGTTACACCAAGTACCCTTGTTTCCTGTGTTACTGGGACAGTAGGGCTACATTAGAACACTGGGTGACAAAGACTGGCCACCAAGAATCAGTTGGACGCCTGGTTTCAAGAACATCAAGAATGAGCCTTTGGTTGATAGGAATAAAATTAGATTTTCCCACTGCACATAAAACTTGTGTTAATGAAGCAATTCGTCAATTCAATCTTTCTAAGTCTCAGTGCGGAGAAGAAAAAGGCAGGAATATTTGATAGCCACCAAATAAGAAAACTCATCAATGATCCACACTTTGTTACAACAAACAACAATGACTGCAGCAGAGGCTAGAGCTTGGAGAGCATTCTCTGATGTGGTACGGAAATTCCTTGGGAATAGGAAAGCGGACAACTACCGAGAGATTGTGGAGGAGCTGCTCTTGAGTTTCCAAGCACTTGGATGTAGAATGAGCATCAAAGTTCACTGCTTACATTGTTACCTGGACGATTTTCCAGAGAACTTGGGTCATGTGAGTGAAGAGCAAGCTATGGAAGAATGCTACCAAGGCCAATGGGACACCAACTTGACAACATATTACTGCTGGTCCTTGATGAGAGACATTCCACAAGCTGTACATCGGAGATCGTCAAAGAAGAGGTCATTTATGCAAATGTAACATCACATTTGTCAATTTACAATTTTGTACATATTTTCCTTAATTTTACATGTCAATTCTAAAATGGTAATAATCATTCATTCACATTTATATGCATTCACTATCACAACATTGTGCTGCTGATCATTAAATGTATTTTTCATTATTATTATTATTATTATTATATATTATATCTTACCTTAATCTTATCTGTAAGTCTGTTCAGATATTCAAAAAATAATCATAAATTTGCTGTTTATTTGAAACTGCAATATGTGATATCTCAAAAACCTGATGTTATAGACAAAAACCGATGACAGCTTTGGAATCAGCATCACAGAATTACCTTAAAATCTTTGGAAAACCTTATACTAGAAAAATGTTGTTGACCAGTATTATTAATCAAGAAAAATTATTATTATTATTAATATTATTATTATTATTATTATTATTATTATTATTATTATTATTATTATTATTATATAAAAATTAGAAGCAAAACCTAGATACTAATGAATTACAGGAAAACTTTCTATGTATTAATGCCGTTCTTAGTGTATTTACTATTTACACATTTAAATTAGAATGAAGTGAACGCAATTTGATTCTTCCTTATTGTAAATTTGTTAAGTTTTTAAAATATACTTTTTCAATTAATCATCATCGTCATTGTCAAAATTTACTATATTGGTCATCGTCAAATATTCTTAATCGGCCATCACTACTTTATATTGTTGCTAGTTAAAAAATCTTCTTGTAAATTGTAATGTTAAAACATAAAAGCTAGTAGGCAAACTTTGTTAATACTTACTGGAAAATGGAAATGGAATATTTTTTGAAGAAACACAAACATAAAAAAGTTATTAATATTATATTTGGGCACAACCAAATATGAAATAAATGTATTGGTTGTGCAGGGAATGCAATCGTGAGTTGCTTAACAGTACACAAATGTTCTATCTTATTACTGAGTATTTATTATATTAATTAAAGTATTAGTATTGGTACCTAAAAAAATAGAGTATCAGTATCGGCCTCTTTTCTGGTATCAGTACATCTCTAATTTAGTACTTTGTCTATTAAAATGTGTCAGGGACTAGGTAAAAATATTTGTTAAGGTCTATTGCTACCAGGGAGAGGGGGGGGGAGGAGTTTGGTGAAAACCAGAAGGGATGTGTTGTTGTAAATCAGTTAGGAGGGTGTTAGTTTATTATTTTTGTGTAAATTCTTGTGAGCTTGATGAAGGAATGGAGGAAGATATTCTATTCAAGATAAATTTTTCTAACATTTTGGATATTGTAGAGAGGAGAGTTGTTGTTAAGTGATTTGTTTGACTTTAGTATAGAAATTATATGAGTGTCTTTTCAGAGTGGTGGGAGGGAGAGTGTTAGTTTGGCAAGCAATGTTAAATATTTACGTTAGGGATTCAATAGGTTCGATACATGGGTGTTTGAGATGACTATTCGATATTTGGTTCAGTCGCACTGTTTGGGAATATTTTAGGTTTTTGTTAGTGTTGAGTACTTCTAGGGAGTGGATGTTTTTTTTTTTTTCTTTATTTTTTTTTTTAAATCTTTCGAGTTGTTTAATTGTTTGTCTATTGGATTTGAGATTGTGTTTATGACTGATTTTTGAATAGTGTTACATTATAATGTTGCATTGGGTGTTTTGATATATATTTATATATATATTTATATATATATATATATATATATATATATATATATATATATATATATATATATATATATATATATATATATATATATATATATATATATATATATATATATATATACCAATTATATATATATATATATATATATATATATATCTTTCTTTCTATATATATATATATATATATATATATATATATATATATATATATATATATATATATATATATATATATATATATATATATATATATATATATATATATATACCGTACTATATATATATATATATATATTCACGTAATAATAATAATAACTATATGTATTATATATATATATATACATATAAATGTATTTATTTTTATACGAAATATATATATACAAAACGAGGACAGTCGATTCAAAATCAGGGGTACTCAAAATGCTAGGGTTTATGGAGACTTTATTTATTTATTTTTGAAAATTTTTTTTTTTTATGTTAATGTTATCCTTTAGGAGTAAAATTAGTATAATTATATTTGTATATATAATATGGGATTAATGTTAGAAGCCGATAAGTAACGTGGACCGAATGCCCCACGATTTTGGGGGCGGGGCAATTCGGTCCACTTCAATTTTCACATCCCTAAGAATCCTCAATTAAAGTGTTTTATTTAATAAATTATGATAAGTCGGTTTTCATTTTTTAAACATAATGGTATTACAACATTATTTTTAAGAAATTGAGTTCGAAAACGTAATAAAATGTTCGAGTTTGCGTTCGTTTGTCAAACTGCAAAATCTTTAAAAAAGGCTCTCACCAAACGTAAGAATTTCCTTAATTCTGTAAGGTTGCTATTCTTTTTATTCAGTATTATACAGAATTAAGGGAAATTCTTTACGTTTGGTGAGCGTTTTTACGATTTTGCGATGTTTGACAAAAATGAATGCAAATGCTGTTTGACAAAAAATGAACGCAAGCTCAAGCGGTTTAAGTCTCTTTTTAAACATAATGGTATTACAATATTATTTTAAAAATTGGGTTTGAAAACTAATAAAAAATGTTCGAGTTTGCGTTCGTTTTGTCAAACGCAAATCGTAAAAAAAATGCTCGCAAACGTAAGGAATTTCCTTAATTCTTTTGTATTCTATATTACACAGAATTGGAAATTCTTTACGTTTGGTGTGAAACGATTCTTACGATTTTGCGCTGTTTAACAAAAAAACGAACTGCAATGTTATTAATTCTGTAAGGTTGCAATTCTTTTTATTTTATATGACACAGAATTAAGGAAATTCTTACGTTTGGTAAACGTTTCTTTTACGATTTTGCGCGCTGTTTGACAAAAAACGAACGCAAACGCTGTTTGACAAAAACGAATGCAAACTCGAGCGTTTAGGCATATTACGTTTCGTAAGAACCAGTACGGAACGAAAACTGCTTAAGGGTCTGGCAACATCATCAGCAGAGTATCCCTTTGTATCCCTGCTGTGTTACTTTTGCGTAAGTGTGAACCATCTTGCTGAAAAAATTTAAGTTAATTAGGCCTATGTTTAAAACTTTACCTACCTATCTTGCTGGCAAAAGTGTAAAAATTATTTTAAACATTATATTTCGGACATCTTTTGTAAAGAGTATTAAAAATTTAATTTAATAAAAAATTTCAATGTTGACAATTTGCCCTATAAATTATTTTATACCAGGTCCAAATTGCACTATTTTATAATTTTATAATTAAAATTACTTATCTCTTGATTGAATGACTCCAATGATTGCATTAAGGTTATGAACTATTTTTAAGTACTATATCTTGGGTACCAATAATGTAGTACAAATTATTTTGACCTGTATGATTCTTAGCAATAAGCCTAAATTTACCCGATTTATAGTGCTAGAAGAAAAAAAAATCACAAAGAATTAATGGAATTAAATTTAAATGTTTCATAAAATATTAATACCTTGGACATAAAAGCATTATTTTATATTTTAAATTTGTATTTTTATATCGTAAAGGCTATTTTGAGCCACTGGACGAATTGCCCCACGTGGACGAATTGCCCCACATGGACCCGAATTACCCGTCTTACGTTATATATATATATATATATATATATATATATATATATATATATATATATATATATATATATATATATATAATAATATATATAAATATATATATATATATATATATACACCAATTATATATATATATATATATATATATATATATATATATATATATATATATATATATATATATATATATATATATATATATACTTTATATATATATATATATATATATATATATATATACCGTGGAAATGGGGAAAACCGGTCAAAAATGTGCTTTTTTTTTTTTTTAATGAATCACTTGAAAATCGAAATTTTAAGTTATATCTATACTTAATAGTTTTTTTCTCACATTTAGGTTTCCTTAATGTTTTAGAATAATAAGAAAATAATAAAAATCTCGAAATGAATATTTTTAAAATTTTTTGAAAATTCCATTTTCAAAAAAATTGAATTCGGGAGAAAAACCGGTCGGGGGCCGGGGCAAACCGGGCATTAAATATTATTTCTTTTGTGTTTTTCCAAAGTAATTATTATTATAATTTAAATGTTAAATAGAGTCTAATAATATTATAGAATTAATTTGGATTGAAAAACACAAGTCTAGTTATTTTTATTAACATTTTGCAAGCGTTGATTTTTTACAAATTTTGAAATTTTTTTCATTTTTATGCTAAATAAGCATTGAAAAAATGAATTATGACAATAATTTTATTAATTTCTAATAATAATAATAATATTTCAACTTTTTAGCAAATTGGCACTTTATATTACGATAGGCTTATGTACGCACATTTCACGGGAACTTTTTGCCGAAAAATTTTTCACAATATTATAATTTAAATTATGACAATCAATTTTAATAATTTTTAATAATAATATTTGCACTTTTTAACAAAATAGGCCTTTTTTTTTTTTTTTTTTTTTTATAGAGTATGTACGCACATTTCACGTGAACTTTTTTATCCTTACACTAGATAGAAGAAAGAGAGGTATAGAAAACTTTAAACAAATGTCTTATAGTCTACCATACATAAATACAAAATATTATTGAAAACTAAAAAAAAATGGACATTTTTTACAAGCTTATACTGACCGGTTTTTCCCGATGCCGAAATTGAAAAAAACTTAATAACTTTAAAAATAAGCTTAACTATTTTAAATTTTTACATGGAAAATGTTAAAAATAGACTTTAATATGCATCTAACTCAAAATTCTGATATCTTAATTCTCAGTTCTAAATATTCTTAAATTGCTTCCTAACCTGAAAATTATTATTTATGTGCAAGTTATTTACTTAGGGTACATATATGGTTAAAATATAATCTATTTGGTACTTAAAACCTTTATCTCATTGAAAATCTTCAGAATTGAAAAAATATTAACTATTTCTTCAACTGACAGTTTTCCCCTCCGTGACCCCGGTTTTCCCCATTTACGGTATATATATATATATATATATATATATATATATATATATATATATATATATATATATATATATGGTAAATGGGACGTCGTCGTCATCGTCATCGTCATCGGCAAGCGGCATATTTTTTAAATCGTCATCGTCATGTCGTCATCGGCAAATTTAGTGTAAAATCTATACACATTGAATAAATAGTAGGCAATTAGCATAATATTAAAACTCAACATAATAATATATCATAACACTAATAAAAAAAATAAAAAAAATAATAAGAAATAAAAATAATAAAAATAATTTTATATATATATATATATATATATATATATATATATATATATATATATATATATATATATATATATATATATATATATATATATATATATATATATATATATATATATACACCCATTTGCTTATGATATGTATGGCATTCCAGTGCCTTAATGGTTCGCCTTTCTGTTATGCGTTCATATCCACACTCATCCTCCAGACAACATATCATATACACATATACTTATATCCACACCCTCTTCTAGACAAACATCTTACAGACATCCCTATCCCTTATATCCATAGGTGTAGGGAGAAAAATTGCCAGCATAGTATGTCCTGCGTGTCGTAGAGGCGACTAAGGGACGGTGGTAGTTAGGTTGTGCCTACTACCACTTATCTTTTGCCAGGGTGCTAATGCATGCCTCGGAAGGTCCGTGATCGCAGTAAGCGCCTTCTATCCTTCTGCGAAAATGTATGGATCGTATCTGTATATGAAATATCAGAGGGAATAAATGTTGAGGAGATGAGGAGAGGTGATGGATGTATTTAGAAAGAACAAATTTGATTTGCTCGCTGTGTGAAAACAAAGATGAAAGGAAACGTTGAAAATGAGTAGATGTGGTGGGAAATGTGTTTGTGTTGCTGTGGAAGGAATGAGAGGGGGATACAAGGTTACAATTCTGATGAGTGAGTTGTGGTAGAGAGCTATGGTAGATTTTGTGTGTGTGAGTACTAGAAGTCTAAAGGTTAAATTTAAGTTTGAAAAGGTCAAAATTTGTGTGGTTGCGACATATGATCCATCTGAGGGTAATGTTGAAAAGAGTACGATTTTCTGGATAATCTGAATGATGTTTTGGATGGGGGGAATAGGAGATTCAGTTCTTTTGCCACATATCTGCCCATTCAAGGATTTTTTACAGTTGTCACCACCACTCACGGGCAGAGCCCTATTCAAGGAGAGGTGTGGTACTGTCAAAAGTTCACCCTCTAGCGCAAATTACGCATATGAGCATAGACGCAGGCTTTAAAGTGAGGAGATTAAATTCAGTAGGAAATACAGAAGATGGAAGAGAATTCCACAAAACAGAGGTGATTGGGAAGGAAGCACCACAGCAAACTAACCTGTGGTTACCAATGTCAACACAATACTCGTGCGCAGATACAACATCTTGTGCTACGAGGCGTCGTAACGGTGGTGGTACCCTGAGTGATAAGTTCCCTCGAGCACTTTCCGCTGCGGTACCTATAGGATAGAGATAAAGCACCAACATCGCCTCGCAAAGATAGAGGGTCAAGTGAACTGGAAAGTACAGAACAGTTTATAAACCTTTTTGCCCGTTGACTCGACCCATTCCAAAAGCCAGGTGAAACCAGAGGCCCCCTCCCAGATATGAGAGCAGTACTCCAGATACATGGGCGGATGAGATCTTTGTATATGGAGCAACTGAGAAAGGAGGAAAGTCTCACAGTCTAAACAGAACTTCCAGTTCTTTGAGGCCGCCCTAGCAACGTTGTGATGTGAGGTTTCCAAGACATTTTTTGTTCATGTTAAGACCAAGGATGTTTATATTGTCAACAGGAAGACGACAGAACCGTCGAAAGAGACAGGAAAGTTAGAAGGTATTTTGGAGAAGGAGATTTGTAGTGGTTTTAAAGAATTGAATTTCACAAAGTTATTTCTATCCATCAACGAGAATAAAATCGGAAAGATTAAGACGAGAGGCAGTTCCTAAGTAAAAAAGAAAGTAAATTGATATAAGGTTAAAGAATGAAGGGGTCGAGTCCTTCGGAATACGAGTGGATAGAGTTAGAGGTGCAGGTGAGAAGATCATTGTAAAAGTAGGAATAAAGTAGAGATAAGACAGAACCCCAAGGGAACACCACTATTGACAGAAAGAAGAAGAAGTCGCCCCCATCAATAACAACCGATATTGAAGCGATTTGAAGAAAGCTAGATATAAGTAAGCAAAGAGAAGGAGGAAATAGCAGGGAGGGAGCTTGGAAAACAGTGACGCGTGCCATACTCGGTCAAAATGCTTTGGATATGTCCAAGCGCCACCACGAAAGTCTCCCGTAGTTCCTAAGAGCGAAAAACCATAAATCGGTTGAAAAAGATAGGAATGTATATCGCCAGTAGACTTCGTGCAGCGAGAGCCGTACTGGCGATCCGAGGAATGGGTTTCCAGATGATCTAAGAAGTGAGTTGAAGGGTTTCAAGATTTTAAATAGAATACAAGTGAAAGCTATGGGACGATAGTTAGAAGGATCAGGGCAGCTTCCTTTTTTCGAATAGGTTGGACATGAGATCTTCCAACAATGAGGGAAAGTGCTAGTATTGAACATAGAGAATATAGTTGAGCGTGGGCCGAAGAGATTAGCCTTTTCAGTTGGAGGATAACAACACAATGATCAGATCGAATAAGAGGGAGAAAGGCAGATTTACAGAAGTTGCTAGAGATGAAAGATTTGTCCAGTAGGAGAACCAAGGAGGTTAGCGCCATTTCGTTTGAAAGCCCGCTTTTGCTCGTCGAAGAGTATCCCTGCAACGATTTTCTAGCTGAATGAAAATTAGCGAGAGTGATAGGAGAACGAGAATTTTCCACTCCAGATGCACACTGTCTCTAGCCTGAATGGCCAGAGAATAAGCACAATTCGGACCATGGATTATGAGGAAAGAAGATTTAGTTTTTAGAAGGAATGAATGAGGGAAGAAAAAATTTAGTTGAAGAGGAATGAACCTGCTCATCCCATCAACGATTACAGCTCCCTCCTTATATTTTAAATCTTTATACATCCATCATTATTCCTTATTGAGGTAGCCAATTTGCTATCATCTGCAAACTTGGAAAACTTACATTTAAGTCCCTGGTCTAAATATTTTATACAAGTATGAGGAACAGCCACTTGACCTAAGAAATCGTTAGGACCACAAACATGTCTCCTCATTTCCATTAATAAATACTTTTCATTTTCATTGATTAACTATTATTATTATTATTATTATTATTATTATTATTATTATTATTATTATTATTATTATTATTATTATTATTATTATTATTATTATTATTATTATTATTATTATTATTATTGTGTGTGTGTGTGTGTGTGTGTGTGTGTGTGAGACTGGGGAATCAAAGATTTTATATATAATTAGGGAAGCTGCACGTACCACTACCCCGCTTAAGCGGTAATAAGTGTTTGTATAATAATATATATATATATATATATATATATATATATATATATATATATATATATATATATATATATATATATATATATATATATATATATATATATATATATATATATATATATATATATATATATATATATATATATATAATAATAATATATATATATATAATTATATATATATACTCTATATATATATATATATATATATATATATATATATATATATATAAAATAATATAACATATATATATATATATATATATATATATATATATATATATATATATATATATATATATATATATATATATATGAGAGAGAGAGAGAGAGAAACTTTTAAAATAGCTTTTTCAATTAATCGTCATCGTCATCGTCATCAAACCCAAATTTTACTTTCTGTCGTCATCGTCGCCGGCCAAAGAATTTCATAATCGTCCCATATCACTAAATATAAATATATACCTTTATGTACCTAACTATATATATATATATATATATATATATATATATATATATATATATATATATATATATATATATATATATATATATATATATATATATATATATATATATATATATATATATATATATATATAACAATATCGGTGATTTGGAAGTTGAAAATTGACCGGTCGATCGCGAGAGGCCTGTGGGTCGATCGCAAAAAATATCCCAGTCATTTAAAGCATTTATAAAAAGTGGTATTTGGTAATATATTCGGCCCCGCGTAGGATGGTGGATGTACGATAATTTACTAATTGCACAACTAAAAGGAAAATTTTTAAGAACATTCCTTCTTTGCTTGTGCAAAAAAATCGATGACAAGGGCAGTTATGAAGCCCTATGAAGCCGAGCTAAAAAAAATTCTTGAGGAATTTAAAAGGCGTTTTGCAGATCTAAAAAACATAGAGGGAATTCTGGCATTCATGACTTACCCCTTAGCTTGCATGGACATGCAAGAAGTTGCTTCGGAAATTTCAAAGCTATTTGACATGGAGACGACTACAGTCGAAAACGAAGTTGTAAAGCTAATCTCTGACATTAACCTCAAAGCGAGAGCTGCAGACAATAATTTCTGGCTTTTTATGTCCGAAGATAAATTTCTTTGCCTGAAGAATGTAGCACTTCAGGTAACCGCTTTCTTTAGGTCAACATATTTATGCGAGTCTGCATTTTCTCAAATGAAAATAATCAAATCTAATGATCACTTAATCAGATGATCACTTAACTTCGTGCTTGCGTTTAGCAATAAGTAGCTACACGCCATCTTTTGCAAAATACGCAGAGGATCACCAGTGCTATGCCTGGTCATCCCGATAATAATATTTTTCCCTACTCCGTTTTGTATTTTCTATTCTCTGTAGTAAAAGTCCTATGCTCGTAATGTAGTTTGATTTGAAGTGAGTGACCTTGGTAAATTATTTACCCTGACCTATGGATACGTAGCTTCTACCTAAGAATGTATACTTAAAATTTTTCTTGGCAAGTGTCGATCACCGACTCTTTAAAAGTTTGTTGGTCGATCTTCATAAGCAAAAGTATGAGCACCACTGATATATATATATATATATATATATATATATATATATATATATATATATATATATATATATATATATATATATATATATATATATATATATATATATATATATATATATATATATATATATATATATATATATATAATTACAGAGGTTATCTAATATAAGAAAATAAAAAACTTGCATTTGTGAATTTGCAATCCAAAAGATGATGAGTTTCATTATTATCTTTCAAATTATTATTAGATAGCATTTTTGTTGCCCCCTTAGCATGGAAAGTCCCTGTTTACAAAATAAGAGTTGATACCAGTTGAATTGTGGTAGAGTAACCTACCATTTTGATAAACTAGAACAGCTCAGGTATGTGAATTATTAACATTGCAAGTACTGGTATATTTACAAAAATATTCTGATTTGTTATATAATTAAAATTTTGCTGTTTGATTTTATTAAAACTTAACATAGGTAGCTTATACTGTATATATAAAATTTGGTATGAATTCGCTTACAGTGTAACAGGAGTGTTATGTTACATGATTTAAAATACTGGTTGCTATAATGCATAATATTGCACTGTTAGAAATAATTAAGGAGTAATGGAATCACCAATTCAGTAAACTTTCCTTGTGTACCGTATTTATAGATCCCATGTGTGAATTTTCCTTCATTTCTGTTAATTTTAAGTACATTAATGGTACTAAAGGTTTTCCTAATATTTTCCACTGCCCTACTCACAGGTTTATGGAAATTTTATATAACTGCCTTGTAGAAGCTCAGCATAATTTCAACAACTTTTAAGTCATCACTGGCTCTCTAATTATTCTTAGAAGTTCGTTTTCTCTATCAGATTTTTGATATTTTCATTTTTATATTAGGAAAACTGCATGTGGAAGTGGTTATGAGTTATTTTTTTCTATTATGAAGCGCAACTGCGCATCTTCCCTTCTCTCTGATTTTGGTCCTCTGCAGCTTGGTATTTTAACGAATCTTTTGCTGTGACTCTGAACATTTTCAATGTTTTGAATTCTAAATTTTGGTTCTTTTATCTTATAGTATCTACACTTCTCTCCAATTTCTTTTTCAGTTGCTGTATAGTGGTTATTTTAGAAATTATTCAGTCACCATTTATTCATGCATCAAATAGTAATTTTCCTCAAGGTTCTATTCCATTCCCTACATTTTTCTACTTTTCATTTAATAACCTTCATCACATCTACAATTCACTACATTTCATTTAAAAAAGATTCCTATCTAGCACCAAATATCTGATGCTTGAAGCATTGCCTTTGAGCTACTGACCTATAATCTTGTATTTCTAAATGGAGCAGAGAAAATATGGTTAATTTTAATGTTTCAAACACTCGGTTCCTTCATCTAACAACAAATACTACATCATCATGTTTGCAAATATCTAGCTTAAATCTTCACCAGTCCTTATTTTCTTAATATTTCCTTTTCTCATGATCTTTTTATAGAAAATCATTTTTTCCTCTTTTACTAAACCCCAGTTGACTGCTCTGTGTAGGGAAGTTGATTGCTCATGAATGGAGTATGCATCACATAGCTATCTGGAGTTATCCCACTCCTAGAACTTCTTGGAAAATTGGACTCTAGGACTTTTTGCCTTATCAACTCTCACTGACACTCCACCTGAATCTCTTTATGGTCATTGAACTGTTGGATTACTCTATTAAAGCTATCTACTACAATTGACATTGCTTTTCCGAATGCTTTAGTCTTACTTACCCTCCTTTGCCATTTAGGAGAGCTTGCCTGGGAGATTCATGTAATTAGTTTCATCCATTTTCCCCCCCCCCCCAACAAATTTACCTCTATTGTTACATGTCCTGTACTGTCAAAGTCTGGGACACTTTTAATTTGCACATTTTCAAATGCCATGTGTTTGATGTAAAAACTTTTGGTGGGGAAGAATTACATAGAGATGCAGGTCAATAGAGGAATGGGGAATTGTAACTCTTTAATGAGTAGATGCACTTTGAGAGGAATGAGAAAAGTTGGGAGAGAGTAGTTTAATTTTAAATTATATATATATATATATATATATATATATATATATATATATATATATATATATATATATATATATATATATATATTATATATATATATATATATATATATATATATATATATATATATATATATATATATATATATATAATATATAACAACAACTAATATATATATATATCATATCATATTATCTTGCTGCCTTTTCCAGCAGGCGGGAGGTGAGTGGTACTTGACTCTCTCACTCCACCTCCCTCATCTCGCCCTCACCACCTCCTCCACCCCCACTCTATCTCTCGCCAACACCTACCCTCTTCCTCCCTCATCCCTCCCTCCTCCAGAATCTCCTTTATTCCATCCATCCACCTCCTCCTTGGTCTCCCCCCTTCCTCTCCTTCCTATCCCCTCCGCCTCCCAAACTCACCTAACCACTCTCTGTTCCTCCATTCTCACTAGATGCCCTATCATCTTAACATTCCCTTCTCACGCTCTTCCCACCAACCCATTTCCTCCAATCACATCTCTCCCCCACACTATTCCTAATCCTCTCCCCTTCTACTAACCCCACAAACCGCTCTCAACCCTTCATCTCAAATACTTCCAACTTCTTCCTAGACCTGGCATTCAACCCCACGTTTCACACCATACAACACCGCTGGTACACAAATTTTTTTCAAACATACTTATCTTAACTTTCTGTGATAAATCCCCCCTTTCATAATTCTCTCATACCACTCAAACTCTCATTCCTTCTCCTACTCTATGTTCTATCTCTCTTCATCCCTCCCCCTTACCCAAATCCATCCTAAATATCTAAAAATCTTTACTTCTTCAATGCTACACCCCCTATCTAACCTACCCCTCCCCTCTCCTCAAATACTAACACTACTCTTACCTGGATTTATTTTACGCCCTCTTGTCCACACATTCTCTCAAACTCCCTCACCAAATACCTCAGCCTTCCGCTTTCTTCGCCACTAGGGCTGTATCGTCCAAACTGTATCATGTTCACTTCCCTTCTATCATTCCCATTCATCCAGATTCCACCCCCCTCCCCTCCCTCACCATTCCTGCAAACACTCTCCATAAACAAATCCTCTGCAAACACTCTACATAAACAAATCTATATATATATATATATATATATATATATATATATATATATATATATATATATATATATATATATATATATATATATATATATATATATATATATATATATATATATATATCACTCCTTGTATATACTATATATATATATATATATATATATATATATATATATATATATATATATATTCACCACCTTATTCTCTCATCCCTGTTTGTGTGGTATGTGTCCTTTCTCTACCCATGTCTAGAAAAACTGTTGATCTCCCACGTCTTTTATTTATACAGATCATCTTTCATGCATTTAGAACATCTCATACTACTATTTAAACATATATCCTTTCCCTCCGCATTTATAACAAATTATTCTTTCTTCTTTTATTACCATTCCTTCTATTATTTCACTCTTATGCATTCCTCCTGTGTTTTCATCCATAACTCGATTATTTCTCTCCCACCATATTTGTTCTTTCTCATTTCTACTTGCTTCTCTTCTCTTATACACTGCTTCTGTGCTGTCATCCATAACTTGTCTGTTTCTTTCCCACCACATTTCTTCCTTTTCCTTTCTGTCCTTTCTATCTTCATTTTCATCTTTTCTGTCTTCAAATTTTCGTAACATTTGCTTCCTGATATTTTCATACTCTAACTCACTTTCCCCACATCCACCTATAATAATCTGTTCTTCCCATTTTTTAAGTCTCGCTGTATATAATAGATGTGCACCTTTTATATCTTTTCCCCACTCACTCATCCCTAAACAGGTTGCTTCACACATCACTTTTTCATATCAAATCACAAATTCTTTCACACTCTCTTCCTCTCTTCTATCAATTTTTAACACACTCAGAACACTGTTAAACCTCTCCACACGTTTGTCCAACTTATACCTATTATCTAATGCTGATAAAATTAACTTCACCCCTCCCTCTTTTGATAATTCTCCCATACTAATATTCTTTGTTATTTCCTCCGCTTCACCCTCTAAATATAATCTTATAATTAATCCTTTTTGTTTCAATTTCTCGTTTAATTGGGCTCAATCACTCACTTTTCTTCTTCATTTCACATAATCTTTCTCTTTTCCGGAAAATACCGAACATTTACCAATCATTCTACAATCTTCCACTCTCTTTGGTTCATCATCATCACCAACCATTGTTAATGAGCAGAGTTGCGCACTGTTAAACTCTAAACACAAGTAAACAAATACTTATGCAATTTGTATTAATCTAACTCACACTAGTAGTCTAATATTCTATCTAACTATCTAACAATACAACAACACTCTAGTATATAATAATTACCTGATATATTTATGGAGGTGATATCAATTTGTTGTGAGGCAATACTCGATGATATAATAGATGAAATTATAATATATGATGAATATAATAATGGATTAGTTGTATATAATAATGGATTAGTATGTCCAGTAATATCAGTATAGTCCTATCACGTCAGAAATATATTTAAGTCGTGTCGTAATAATAATAAATTAAATGACTCAACAATAGATGATATATACTAATAATGAAATATATAATTGCTCACAATGATACTTTCTGGATAATTTCTTAGAACACTTCTATTATATAATTTCTTCTTCTTATCTGATTTAGATCACTTCTTTTGTATCTGATTCTCCTCTTTTCTTTATATTCAGCTCTCACGATATCTCTTGTTGTTTCACTCTCATCAATTTCTATTAGCTACTATTTTAAATGCTAAATTTCTTATTAATAATCATATAATACTTTTATAAAATACTTTTGCAACTGAAAAAGAAACATCTCATATAGCAGACAATGATGATGACTCACATCATCACCGTCTGCTATCAATATATATATATATATATATATATATATATATATATATATATATATATATATATATATATATATATATATATATATATATATATATATATTTATATATATATTATTTTACTCTCTTTTATATATATATATATATATATATATATATATATATATATATATATATATATATATATATATATATATATATATATATATATATTTATTGATGATAAAGTCCCTTGAGGTAATATTTTTCAAAAATGGAAGTAAAAATATTTATTAATACATAACAACTTAATTAAAATCACAGAATAAAAGAGGATACCGAGCTTTCGTGATCCATACTCGATTCACATTTTTAAGGACTGAAGGACAAAGAATTGGTGTTGATCTGAATTTAGCTACTCCATTCCATCTTCATTTCTGGCATGGTAGTTTTTCAAAAATCTTTTCAACGATGACGTTCTGTTTTTTAAGTCTTATCGATCAAGTTCACAAGCGCTTTTGATTCCTTCAAATATTTGTTTGTAGTTAGGTCGATTGTAGTTTCTCCCTTTTGTAGATTGAAGTTTGGGCTGTTTTTAAAATGAACGACTCTATTAATCTTCTTCGGCCTATGATATGAAACCTTTTGACAATGGCTAGTGAATTTATATCAATAGTGTGGTTAAAATTTTGCCTATGACGTACTAATGATGAATGTTGTTTATCGTAGTCTAGATAATATTTATGTTGATCAAACCTGATTTTAAAGTTATTAGTTTCTCCTATGTAATTTTTTTCACAGTTCTTCCAATTTATTTTGTATATTCCGAAATTTTTAACTTGATTGATATTATTAGGTTTTAGTGAATATTTAAGT
>JABUQX010013240.1:20000-37500 GCA_015478945.1 Trachelipus rathkii | reverse complement strand
ATTTTTAAATGCCTAAATTAGGTAAAGACGTTGTTAGAATGGTAGTCTGGCAACTCAGATAGTAAGACACCTTGAAAGTTTCTGATCAGGATAAGACACTAGGCCTCAAAGAAGGCAACTGCCCAAAAGATTTGGACACCTAGTTCAAGAAGGACACCCATTGAAATGGTATTGGGCTCTACAAAGGTCCCAGTTCCAGGTCCTAGAAAGATTTACTGGATATCAGATTTACAGATTTAATGATAATTAACTAAATTTTTATTTTCAGTTATTAACACATACTTAAATACAAAAATTAGTAAACATATCTTCGAAGGAGGTATCAATTTATTCACTGTTTGCTAGGTTGGTAGCCTTAAGAAGGGTGATTAGCTTCTAAAATGTGGCAGGAGAGTTTAAATCTAGAGAAAAATATATTTTATACTCACAGATCTTTAGAATTAGTTTTCCCATATCAATTCAAAAAATATACAGCTATGCAAAAATTTGATTATTCCCACCTTGGTGGTTATTAAAAAAACATGGATTTTCAAAAAAAATATAAAGAGTTCATACATAACTTCTGGAACTAAAAACAAATAATGTAAATTTTTACATTATATCCCTCCCCATCTGTCATAACATGACAGAGACAAGTGAGAGAGGATTGAAACTCTGAGAGGTTTAAAAGTTTTGACAGTCTCATTCGTAACTGTAACAGAAGTTCTCCAACATTTGTCATAGATCCTGTCTGCTGACTTTATCATTTCTGGTATGCACAGCACCCAACAGGTAAGTGACAAATTGATTAGACTACCCCTGGAGCATATCGAGTTCATGTAAAGTAATTTTTTTTTGGAAGGGTTTTGCAAGGGGCACAGATGGCCGAACCTTGGAAGAGGAAGATGTAAAAGATGAAGGTGGTGGGCGCTTGGAAGCAAAAGAAGCAGGTCTGGGATCATGAGATGGAAGACCTCCAGCCTGAGAAAGAGAAATGGAGGAGGTTGAAGTTAAAGGGATGGATTCCTCATGGGTTGGAGGGAACAATTTGACTGTGAATTTCTGGTGGTACTCTTTTCTGTCTGAAGTTCATAGAGGTCTCAGCTTGTGCCAAACTGATGGGGTTTTTAAAACCAATACTGAGACAGGTAATTCTGTCAAAGGTGGTGTTGATGACTCAGCTTGGGACCTGGAAACCACAGGATAAGACTTTGTAGAGGTTATTGGGATTTTCTTCTCAAAAATGTGATAATGGTGCAACATTTCACAAAGCGCATTTATGAATTCAAGCGATGGGTGAATGCTGTCTTGTAGTTCCATCAAAACTCTGAGAAAGGCTAATGAGAATGTAAGGGTTGGTTTTCTGTATCAATGGGTAGTTATACTTAAGAATTATTTATAGATATTAATTTATTGTATTTTTCTTAATAAACTATGTACCATATTGAGTTGAATTATTAGTTTGACCTCTTTTAGTATATTTAGTTGTGTTAGATAAAACTGGTACTAGCTTCGCCTTTAATGGAACAATGCTTTTTAAATTCGTGTTTCTTACAAAGCTCTTGCATTTTCTGTTTGGGAAGTAGTACACTGATGGGTCCCTGAAGCTATAGGATCTATGGCTAAGTTCGCCTCTCTTTCTACTTCCTGAGTGACTTCTGTTGTCAGTGCCTGTTCCGTCATCTCCCAATGGACAGATTTACTCCCCTTAAAAGTCATTTGCGCTGAGGCTGGTGGTATGGTGTTCGGTCTCTCCAGACCAAGAAATTCCTGGATGGACTGTATTATGACCTCCAATTGTTATATTTATATATATATATATATATATATATATATATATATATATATCTCTATATACATATAAATATGAGTATATATTTAAAAAAGAATATAATTATTTATTAATATATATATCTAATTATGTATAATTAACCAAAGCATTATATATATATATATATATATATATATATATATATATATATATATATATATATATATATATGCTGTATATATATATATATATATATATATATATATATATATATATATATATATATATATATATATATAACTCCTATATATATATATATATATATATATATATATATATATATATGCGCTGCCACCCTTTCCAGAGAAATCTGAGAATTGTTTTTGGACACCCATTCTGGGCTATCATTCATCTCTGTTACTCCACCCTTTTTCTTCCCTGGAGCATACTTCCCGGCACATGCCTCAGCCCTCCTACTAAAAGCTGGGGACATAGAAGAAAATCCAGGACCTGGAATATACTTGTGCCCCATTTGCAACAAAATAATGAGAAGAAATTCAATCCAGTCCAAAATATGTGATCAGTGGATCCATAAACACTGCTTACCTTTCACAACACTTCCACCTCTTATGCACAACTGGATCTGTCAAGTATGCACTCTACCCACAATAATCAATAGCTCAATAACAAACAAACAAACTCATAGCATAAACATACTACAAATTAATATAAACAGACTATATAATAAAAACAAAGAAATTGATATCTTCCTAAAACAACATAACATACACATAGCACTAATTCAAGAAGCACTCTTACCCGAAAACCACCCAGAATCAAAATTTTATGGATACGACTCAATTTATAAACCACAAGTTCCTAAAAATCATACCCTACTAACTCTTATTGATAACTCACTACCATACACAAACACCACCTCACTCACAACAGCATCACTTGACAACAACACCTCAAAAATACAATCCTTCACCACAATGATCAACAAAAAGCTACACAACATAATAAACCTATACATCCCTCATCACACCCCTCCTCACTGCCCCAGAAATTACTCACCAAATCTAAAACACATCACAAACCTCCCATACCTCATAATGGGAGGAGATTTCAATGCCCACCACCCTATATGGTACAAAGACCAAAACGCAGACCATAGAGGAACCCACTTAATTTCAAATCTAGATCACCTAAACATCCTCAACAATAGAAATTTCCACACCAGAATTACACCCCAAACTAACCAATCAAACACATCCCCAGATCTAACATTTTGTTCACCAAATCTACACACAAAACTCCAGTGGCAAACACAAACAGAACTAAACTCCGACCATCTCCCCCATAATTATTATAAAATGCCAAAATGACAAAACTAACCACTCTTTCAGGAAAACGTATACAAACTACAAAAAAGCAGACTGGACAAAATTCTCTGAACTCATAGAAAACAACATGCAACCTATAATCATCTCCAATGCCTCAACACTAAATACAGCTATCCAAAACTTCACTTCACTAATTCAAAAAGCAGCTAACCAAAACGTACTTCGGGATACCTCAAAAAATACAACCCACCACTAACACATGAAATCCCAAACCTAATCAAACAACATAACCTAATTAAAAAATCAGCACAACAAACAACAAACAATAACCCAAATTAATAATTTAAACACGCAAATCACAAACTTAATCAAAGCACACACCTCAAACAACTTTCAAACATTTCTAACAAAAAAAAACCTTCAGAACACAAACAACAATAGAATGTGGAACACAATAAAAATTTGGAAAAATGAAAAAAAAACTGCTAATCTCCCACACATGAGTTCATAAAAAATCCAAACTCTTAACCAACAAACAACAAAACAACACACAAACCTCCTCGCTACACATTTTGCAAAACAAAGTCTCAAACCTATCCACCAACAAAACAGGAAAATAATCAAATCCCTTAGGAAGATAAAAAGTAATCACAACCAACCAATAGCAATAACACCAAATGATAAAAAAGCACCATAAAAACTCTTAAAAACTCACCAGCAACCGGACCTGACAACATCTCAAATATACACCTTAAACACTTAGGTAACACCCCACTAACCCATTTAGCACACATATGCAACTGCTCCATTAAACAAAATTTTATTCCCCACATCTGGAAAAGAACAATCATCATCCCAAAACTAAAACCAGGAAAAGACCCCTCAAACCTTTCCTCCTATCGTCCAATCTCGCTGCTATCCACTCTATGTAAACTTCTAGAAAAGCTCATACTAAAACCACACATCCCCAAACAAAATTCCAACACAGTTTCCAGGAAAACCACTCAACCACAACTGCTCTCACAAACACCATTCAACCAATAATAAATAGCTTAAATCTCAGGCCAAACACAAAGCACTACTTGTAGCAATCAACATAAACAAAGTCTTTGATACAGTCCCAAGACACAATCTAATCCACAAAATAATACATTCAAACATCCCCACTAATTTAAAGAAATGGTTACCCAACTTCCTACCAGGGAGAACAGCCCAAATACAGATAAACAACAAGAAATCACGTACAGTAAATATAAAAAATGGCGTACCTCAAGGAGAGATCCTGTCCCCTACCTTATTTAACTTATTCACAGCCAACCTACCAAAACCACAAACACTCCACACAAATATAACAACCTACGCAGATGACATCACCATAAACACCACACACCAGAGCCTAAACACAACACTTCTTCTGACACAACAATACATCAACCAAATTCAAACTTTGCTAACTGCCAACAGAATGTCTACATCACCTAATAAATCATCTATCACTAATGCAACAGACCCATAACTACTAACCCCTAAATCTTTTTAAACAATATAGCTATCCCAATAAACGAAAAACATCAAAAATTCTTGGAGTGACACTGGACACACACCTAACCTTACAAAACACATTGAAAACATAACATCAGCGAATAGGAAACTAAACTTACTAAGAACCATAGCTAGAGCGGACATTAACAACAATAAACAAATATCCATCACCATCTACAAACTATACATCCTTCCAAAAAAAATTATGTACGTCACCTATATACCCATTATTAACCAAGGGAAACATGAGAAAACTTCAAACCACCCAAAACAAGGCACTCAGAATTACAACTCCACAGCAACACTTACATGAAGAAACAAAAATATTACCCATAGATAAACATCTAGAAATGATAGGTACACAGTTCTATGCTAAAACACAAACATCAACTCCCATGCCACACTGTACTTTCCAACCCTACTAACCACAGATTAAAACAACCTCCATCTTCTCCAGCCTTAATATACAAACAAATCCTAAACATCCGGTCCCCACTGGGCAACATCTCTTATACAAAACAAGTACACACACACACATAACTGAAAATTATTTAAGAAACCAACAACCAAACAATATACTAAATGAACATCCACCAGATATTGCATCTGAATTTGACCCTCTTCCTCTAACAGTCCAATCATCTTTGGCCAAACTAAGATGTGGCCACCACCCAAACCTGCAGCCACATTAGGTTTAAACTCAGCAGACTATACCAAATATCTTCACAAAAGTACAAACAGGCCCCTGGAGACTGTCTCACTTCTCCTAAATTGTCCAACTAATCATCGTTTCAAGGCAATCTAGGACATCGCAAATTTGATCGATCTTTGGAGGCGCGTGTCGGGTGTATCTTCGTGAGGTTGTGGCATGGCTGAGGAGAGAGGGGGGGGGAGAAAAATAGGGAAGTATATATATATATATATATATATATATATATATATATATATATATATATATATATATATATACTATATATATATATATATATATATATATATATATATATATATATATATATATATATATATATATATATATATATATATATATATATACGGTATATATATAAAAAATATATATATATATATATATATATATATATATATATATATATATATATATACATATATATATATATATATATATATATATATATATATATATATATATATATATATATATATATATATATATATATCTATACACTATATATATATATATATATGTATATATACCTATATATATAACAATATATACATATATATATATATATATATATTTCTTTCATATATATATATATATATATATATATATATATATATATATATATATATCTCTATATCCAGAAACTACATCAAACTCAAAAATTCTCCGGCTACAGGACCAGACTCAATTTCTAACCTGCATTTAAAACACCTCGGTGAAAGCCCTTCTCCTTATCACAGAAATCTTCAGCAAATCCTGGCAACTTAACTATGTACCCTCAGTCTGGAAACAAATGTTGTACTCTAAGAGCTCAAACCAAAAAGAAGGCTCAACTCCCCCTCCTTTTACCCTTGATTTCCCTCTCTCCATCAGTGAAACTGCTGGAGAAACTAATATTAAACAAAATCCCCTTTCCTCACCCTCCCAGATTTCCAACATGGCTTTAAGAGCAACCACTCCACAACTACAGCCCTTACCTCCCTCACCCAACACATGATCAATGGCTGGCTGATCCCCATCCCATAGATCCATTCTCAGCCAAATGGTATCAACAAAGCCTTTTACGGTCCCCAAATTCAGTACTTGTTCAAAAAATCGCTAATCCCTTAGAAAATATGACAAAATGGCTTTCTAATTTTCTCACTAACCGTTTTGCCAAGGTTCTCCACAAAAACACCCTCTCCCACTCCATTAAACTACAAAACGACGTCCCACAGGTCGCCATTCTCTCTCTATTCCTCTTCAATCTTTTCACAGCAGACCTGCCCATCCCTGCCCACCAATCCACCAAACTTATCACATATGCAGATGATATTGTAGCGGATTTTACTTTAAAATAAAAACCGGACCTACAATAGTTGATTCAAAAGAGAGTGGAGCTGCCTTCCAGGACAAATAAAGGGGTTATAAAAAAAATAATACACATACACCTTAAATTTATTAAAGAAAACCGACAAATATTATATTCCTTAAACTTACAAATTCCTAAATTTACGCAGTATCCTGATACCTCCTAAAAATTAATATATCCACGATATCCCTGTACCACTACCCGACACCACTTTCTACAGGTTACCACTACCAATTACTTCAATATACCCTCAACCTTATGTAGTATTACCACAATACCCTTAAACATACACCTTATAGAACCCACAGACATATAAATATAATATAATGACCGATAAATTCAAAAAATGTAAATAAAAAATATTAAATATATGAAAAAAAAGTCAATTAAGTAAATTTAATTAAATTTGGTAATTAATGTTAATAGTTCGTTTTTCACAGCGCTCTGTGGTTAAGTTTTTATGTTTAATTTGTTAAATGTTTTTTGCAAATTGTTCACAATGTTTTTCAAATTTTTCAAAATGTTTTTTCTCTAATTTCTTTCACTCTCTTAAATGTTTTTCTAAAATTTTCAAAAATGTTTTTCATAATTATACAAATTGTTTTTCTAATTTTCCAAAATGTTTTTCAAAAATCTTTGTAACTTTTCTGTTCTATTTCTTTTATATTTCACGTTTTTTATAATTTCCAATAAGTTTTACTTCTTTTCTTACTTTTTGTATCTTTTTCGGTTTATCTCTTTCAGTATATCTCTTTCAATTCCAATTTTAACTGTTTCAAATTTTTTCCTTATTTAGTTTTTATTTAGGTGTAATATACCATTACATAAATTGATCGGTACCCTGTATCAAAATCTCTTCAACCACTTGAGAACCCAACCACTGAAAACAAACCATCCGCAAATTCCATAAAATCCGCTTCCAAACAAATCCAAGGAGAAAAATACTGAAAAGATACAAAAAAACAAAACATTCTAACAATGAAACAAGAACAATATAATATATAAAAAAAGTAAATAATAAGTTAAATAATAAATTTCTTTAACAATCTTTGAAAAATTCAAAATTGAAGCAATTAAATAATCAAGGAAAATTAATTAACTCAACGATTTTAAACAGTCAAATAATAGTGAAATAATGAAAATCATTACTAATAATAAATTAAATGAAATTGAATAAAATTTAACTATAAAGTAATAAAGCAAAAAAATTTAAATAATAAAAAATAACAAAACCAACAGATTAATAACTACCTGGCCAACGGTAGTAGCCAGTTTTTCTTTCTTAGTCCCCAACTGCTAAATTCCAAATTCCAGCTTCCAATTAAACCTCAGTACCCTGTCACCTTGAAATTACCAGACCAATACTGAAAACCTAAAAAAACAAAATTGACTACATGTAATATACTACCATGATAAATAAAATAATATAAGTAATTTTAATCATTAAAGTCATATGACAAGACAAACAATAATTACCCTTACCCTCGAAAATTGAGAAAAAGATTCCACAGACATCAAAACCAATCCCTTGAAACATCAACATCCAGTCCACCACTACTCAATTTTCGTCCATTATCCATTAATTAATTAATTAAAAAAACAAATCCATTCAATAGTTCAAAAAATAATAATAAAATCCAATAACTTTACTGAAAAACAAGATAACCAATTACTTTATTTGAAAAATATTTAACCTTAGATAAAAAATGATATTTAAATTATTAATTTCCCCCTTTTTAAATTTTAAAAAATCACACCCGTAAAACACTAAAATAACTGCATCTTCTGGAAATCTGTGTTCCTTGACGTTCAGTTTTCGGATTCATCCTCATCATCATTCACCCTGTACCTAAAAACAGACAATAAAAATTATGAGACAACAACCAAAAAAAACTAAGTAACTGAACTACCACATCCCTCCTACCTAAGTTTGTCTCATAATTTTAACCCCACAATCATTACCCATTTATAACACCATTGTCATCACCCAATCATACTCTTTTACAACACGTCTACTCCTAGTATACGGTTTCTCATATTCCATCACTTGTTCACTTTGTTTACTTTCAGCACCTTCCTTTCTTTTATCACTTGCCTCCACTACTTCATTCACACTTCCTTTCCTAGGTAATCGCTCAGACATTTCTGCAATCTCTTTCTCAATCTCTCTTATCCTGGCATTCGCCTTTATAACATTCACTACTTCATCCAGTTCCACACAGAATTTACTCAAATCATCCATTTCCATATGCACACTCCTATCTCTAATATTTCTCAATCCTGCCAACACACACACTCACTTTCATCCAACGGAAACTTGCAAACTGTGTGGGTACTTTTTCTCAAACTCTGTTCATTACTCCCATTGTCCCACCAAAATCCTGAAAAATACTCATCATTCTCATTATCATCGTTAAACAACACCTTTAACCTGTTCACATTACCTGACATTCCACTTTTGCGCTTCTTTTTCTGTATCCTTTCCACTAACACTAACTCCTTCCCCTTTAACCACAAATCATCCACTATATCCCCATTTTCATTTGAGTCATCCTCATTCACTAGAAATTTATACACGGGATGGATCTTTAAATAACCCGGGGGTTCTCTCCATGGCCTCAACTGGACTTGATGGGCCCGAAACTCATTTGTACCACCATCGTTCTCACCCTCCAACACATAACTAATCCCATTAGACATAACCCTTTTCACAATATACGGCCCCTCAAACTTTTCTCTCATCTTACTCACATTCAACCGACCTTTCTCAATCACTTCCTTTAAAACCTTATCCCCTACCTTAAAACTGGCAAACTTCAAACTACCTTTTCTCCAAACCTCACTATCACTTTCAAGTAACCCAAGCCTTGGTTTCACAAACCTCTCAAAATTCATCACATACATACAAGGAGACATACCAGTTGCTCTATGCACAGTCATATTATAAGCCCACAACACTCTTCCTAACCAATAATCCCAATCATTCTCTCTTTCACTCATCATTCGTAACATCTCACTCAACATCCAAATCGTTCACTCCGCTAACCCATCCGAACTAGGCATATATGGCGTCGTTCTCACATGTTCAATGCCCCAATCACTCGGAGTCAGGGTCTCATTTTTCCTAATGGATGGATCCTGAGTTGGAGTTGCAAAATTTTAAATATCTGACTGACAGTAAATCACTCTCAACAGATCCCCCCTACACCAAACACTACAACATCCACCTGTACCTAGAAGGATGATAGCTGCACCAGTGGAATACTATTCTGATATTTACAATAGTGCCCCCTACACCACCTGATACCCCCATAATTAAACACATTCATACTCAATTAACCCAAGAAACGATCTCTGCATGCCAAAACAATACCATACCCCAAACAAGTCCAAGTTAACATTTAAAACTGCCAATAACTTTATGGAAAACCTTTCCATTAAAAAAAAAGTGCAAATAATGTATGATATTGGTAGGAATTGATCAGAGAACCAAATTCCATGTTGAGATATAATTGTTTTTGTTTAGAGTCGAGTCATTCGTGTGTGATATTCAATAATAAGAGATGATGTAACCTCTTCTTTGCAATTAACCAAAAACAAAAAACTTTTTCAGGTTGATAAGAAAAGCGAAGAGAGTGGTGATTTGATAGATCGCATTGCAAATCATCCTATTCTCCAACTTCTTCATATAAGGCGCCATAATAAACAAATATCTGGTAAGAGTAGCACAAACAATACACGCAGAAGTTTTAGTGCGAATGAAAACAGGCGACAGTCTGACGTCGTCGAATCTGTTAATCCTCTTCCTTCAACCTCCAATGATCCAAAGCAGCAGGTATCGTAAGATATTGTTGCCTTCATTTTATTATTATTATTATTATTATTATTATTATTATTATTATTATTATTTTATTATATTATTATTATTGTTATTATTATTATTATTATTATTATTATTATTATTATTATTATTATTATTATTATTAATAACGACCAATAGCTATTACAAATACGATTAGCAAAATATTTGAGAAGATAATATTCAATCAGTTAACAATATATTTTAATTCCAACAATATTCTCAGCGATTCACAATTTGGATTTAGAAAAGGACGCTCAACTTCTGATGCACTCATTTGCTTAACCGAAAAACTTTACAGAAATATAGAAAATAAAGACTCCTCCCTGCTATTATTATTTAGATTTTTTTTTTTTTTTTTTTTTTTTTTTTTTTTTTTTTTTTTGCATTTTTTTTTTTTTTTTTTTTTTTTTTTTTTTTTTTTTTTTTTTTTTTTTTTTTTTTTTTTTTTTTTTTTTTTTTTTTTTTTTTTTGCACCAAAAAGCTTTTGCATGGATTGATCACGACACACTGCTTAGTAAAATGAACAAAATGGGCTTTGAGGGGACAAACTTACAATGGTTTAAAAGCAGCTTAAAGGAGAGATCTCAATACGTTAAACTAAATGAAACGATTCAATTCATACTTCAAACATCAAACTGGCGTTCGGGTTCAAATTCTTGGACCGCTTCTTTTTACTCTTTATACTAATGATCTGTTCAACTCTCAAGATGCTTTTTCAGTCTCATATGGTGATGATATCTCTATCTTATAATAAATGACAAAAATAGTCTCTATCACGTAAAGCAGTATACACCTTAACAAAAATAATGAAATGGATAGATGCTAACAAGCTATCTCTAAATTAAAATAAATCAACTTATATTATTTTTATCAACAAATTAATTGACGATTTAAATATAAAAATTAACAACGTAGAACTGCATAGGGCTACAAATGCAAAAATACTGGGAATAACTGCATAGGGCTACAAATGCAAAAATACTGGGAATAATAATTGATGAAAAACTGACATTTAAAAAACATATCAACAACCTAGTTAGCAGACTGTCGAGATACCTCTATGTGCTAATAAAATTAAAAAATATTTTACCTATTTCCATTCTCAGAAAAATATACTATGCATTAATACACCCCCACCTACTATACTGTCTTCCTATATACGGGACCACAAATAACTCAGTTATCCATCCTGTAATTGTCATTCAAAAGCGATTTATTCGCCTCATAAGCAATTCAATAGATTTTCACAGCCATACACAACCATTGTTCAAAAAATTAAAGATTTTGCAATTCAAAGACCTACTCAATACATCGCTCATAAAAGAGATACATAAAATTATCCATAACAATGCCTGCTACTTTTTACTAGAAAATTTTCACTTAAACCAAGCAAGATGCTAGGCATATAGAATTAACATACGAAATAATACTTACATAAATGCTCCCTTCTGTAGACTAAAAAAAATCCACTCAATGCGTTAGCTACAAAGCAGCTAAGCTTTACAACTCATTGAAACAAGACATCAAAACCGAAAACTCTACTAAATCTTTAGCTAGAAAAATAAAAATTTATTATCTGAAAAAATATTAATAAATAACAAATTCAGCGATTCATCTATAAAATCTTGCAATTATTATTATTATTATTATTATTATTATTATTATTATTATTATTATTATTATTATTATTATTATTATTATTATTATTATATTTCTTATTTATTATTATTATTATTATTATTATTATTATTATTATTATTATATATTTCATTATTTATTATTATTATTATTATTATTATTATTATTATTATTATTATTATTATTATATTATTATTATTATTATTATTATTATTATTACTGTAATTGTATTATTATTATTATTATTATTATATTATTATTATTATTATTATTATTATTATTATTATCATTATTACTATTATTATTTTCTTCCTTTGTTATTATTATAGCATTATTGTAGTGCATTACGGTTTGTTATTATTATTATTAATTTTATTAATTATTATTATTATTATTTTATTATTATTATTATTATTATTATTATATTATTATTACTTTTTTATTATTAATAGTGTCATTATTATGTATTATTATTATTATTATTATTATTATATTATTTCTTTCTTTCTTCTTCACCTTCCTCTTGCCCCAGATTGGGGGTAAGGGCTGTACAAGCATCGGAAAAGAAAAGCAGTAGGATAACATGACAAACGTCGAAAAGAAAGTCCCAGCCTTACCGCCCCCTCTGTACCTAATTAGTGGAGAACTCGTCGAAGACAGAAAATCCACCCTAGAGCATCATGGGACCGCGACGGGACCCTCACTATGGAAATCGTCAATGTAAGGTTCATTCTTTGGTGCAGGTGGGACCACAACCATTCCCCCATACAAAACCCCGCCATTCTTCTCACCTTACGCACTTTATTCTCGCCTCTGCATACTCACATTTCTCTCCTTCAGACATTCGTTCACCGACTCAATCCACTTTTCTTCGGGTCTCCCAGCCGGTCGGTTCCCAACACACTCTCCACTATACATCCGCTTAACCAACCGACTTTCATTCATCCTTTCCACATGACCAAACCATCTCAACATACTTTCATTTATTCTCTCATTACCCCTTTCTTCACACCACACGACTCTCTAATATGTTCATTCCTCACTATAATTCTTTTCTATCTATAGGCTCTTCTATATTATTTTATTATTATTATTATTATTATTATTATTATTATTATTATTATTATTATTAATAGTATTATTAGTATTAGTATTAATATTATTGTTATTATTTTTTGCCATCAATGCTATAATTCACTATTATTATTATTATTATTATTATTATTATTATTATTATTATTATTATTATTATTATTATTATTATTATTATTATTATTGATATTTTTATCACTGTTATTATTTTAATCATTGATAAACTTATCCAGACTATATTTGTAAATATTATTTATTGTGTGCTCTAATTGTATGAAAATATTTTGTGAATTTACATTAATTACGTAAATTTAATCACCTATATTATTTTGGGGCTCAAAGGACACAACATTGTGTTGCAATTAGTAGCCCCCTTCAGAAATTGAATTGCTTAATTTATGTAATATATTACAACAATATGTTAAAAATTGTAAGTTAAAATATATTACGTATATGCTCTTTCTGAAGAAATTGTTTTTGAATTTTGAATTATTATTATTATTATTATTATTATTATTATTATTATTATTATTATTATTATTATTATTATTATTATTATTATTATTATTATTATTATTATTATTATTATTATTATTTTGTATATTTATTTATTTACCTAGTTAATTTTCCATGAAAATATCTGCATGCATTTTATTTAATCATGGTTCTTAAATTTTTATTATCTATTATTTATCAGGTGGGAATATATACTCCTAAGAGTGGACGTTATTCTCGATTTCCTGCTCGCAGTGTTTCCACTAATCAACTCTCAGAACAACGCATTCGCCCTATTGGACTCTCAAAGAGTGATGATGAGATTCTGAACCGTGCCTCAGATTCTCCTGAAGAAGATGATTGCTTGGAGGATTATAGAGAGGGGTCACACGCTCAAGACCTTGCGAATGATCTTCATTCCCTCCATGTAACTACTCAAATTTCATTCGCAAAGGTCAGCCATCTGCCACAGCTTAAAGACCCACCTTTAATTGATGATAATTATAATTTAGATAGGAAAGTCCCTTCCGAAGTCCACTATTCCTCCGCCCATTTTAGACCTGGTGATAAGTACCGTATCCCTTCTCATAACTCATCCCGTCCCTTTGCATCCTCCTTACCCAAATTCGGTTCCAAAGTTCAGCCTCAAAAGTACCATAATGAAAGAAGAGTTAATCTTATGCAAGGAGAGTTAAGTAAAAGTCAGCTTTTACCTCTGAAAAGAGGACTTCAACCACTTAGACTTCAGAGTCCTCCTGGAACCGCTCCTCTTCCAATTAAATTCAGTAAGAAAACTCCAGTTACGGATAAGAGTCCCTCCAGTTGGTTTAGTCCCATTAGACAGAAGGATATGAATTTACCCATTAAAAAATCGTCTTTAAGTCAGCATGAAATGAATAAAGGAAGCTCAAATAGCAGCAGGTCAAGTCTCAATGATTCGATGGTGGTTCTTTTGGATACAGGATCTCAAAGAGACCTTAAAGATTGTTTGCTTCCTCCTTCGGTAAATGTTAAGTATTCTAGTGTTGATAGTGTTGTTACTGGAAGTGCTTTATCCAGTATGGAAAGTTTAAGGAGTTCTAAGAGTGATGGCAGTAAGAGTGTTGCCAGTAATGAATCAGCCATTAGTAGTTACAGAAGTTCTTCGGCAGGAAGCGATTCTTCCCTAGTTACTCGTCCATTTTTAAATTTAAATGCTCCTCACCGTTCTCTAATTCAATCTGCTAAGTTTCAGATTTTATCACCAATCTCGGACAAGTCTCAGGAACCGTCCCTCGAAACTGGGGGTTGTATATCACAAACAAATTCTCCACAAGATCTTCTTGAATTAACGTGTCTTGCTGGTCATCATCAGAAAACACCTTCCCAAGCTCCTCGCAACATCCAAGATGATTTTCGAAATGTCCACCATATCCTTCCTCACCCTCCCGCTCAGGGTCTGCCAGGATCTGATAGCGGGATCAGTATCGAATATAAAAATCACGCCAAAAATCAGAAACGCTCTCAGCATTTAGATATACCATTCAGCGACCTTCCCTTCGATATGCCTAAGCTACGAAGACGAATGGCTGCTGCTAAAGCAAGTCTTTCGAGTAGCAATTCATCGATATCGAGCAGTGCTCCAAGTAGTGAGCCAAATGTCAGATTCAGTCTTCCGCCCAGCACAGTTTTGAGTAGTAACCAAGCTGGGTCTTCTCTTAATCCAGCTATTTCAAGATTGCAGGTAATAACGACTCTATAATTGGAAAAACATGCTTATACTTTTAATAACATTTTATCCTGAATTATTTGTTTTAGGTTTCTTATGGTGTGAGTCGGACTTCATCATCTAATTCAAGTGATTGGGATACTCGTTCTTCTGCAGAAAGTAGTGAGGGTCAAGGCACTCCAAAACTGCCGCAGAAAGTACATGGTTAGTCATGCTTGATTCAATAATACAAGTGTACAGTAAAGAAAATGCATTAAAAAAAATACATTTGTTGCAACTTGTTTGGGAGAAGAAACACCTTCATGAATTTTCTTTTCATACTATTCGTACATTTGTTTGTGATATATCCTGAAAATTTAAAATTCACTTAAATTAAATTATTTTGTTTTTGTTAGAGTAAAATCTTAATAATGAAGGTAATTTTGATTAAATTTTTATAATTTTTGGATTTGGAAGTTGTGTAATAAAGCGTTTATGGAGGGTATAGTTCCAAGGGATTGGTGGAGAGCGGTAATAGTACCGTAATATGAGGGTAAGGGAGAAAAGGGGAACTGTAGAAATTAAAGGGGAATAAGTTTATTGAGTGTTGTAGGGAAGGTATATGCTGGTGTTTTGGTCGAAAGAGTGCGTCGAGTGACTGAAGGACTGATTGGTGAAGAACAAGGTGCGTTTAGGAGTGGTAGAGGATGTGTGGATCAAATCTTTACATTGAAACTAATGAGGGAGAAGAAGAATAAATTGTATTTAGGTTTTATGGATTTGCAACAGGCGTATGATAGAGTTAATAGGGAAGCTTTATGGCAGGTGTTAGTGATATATGGTGTTGGTGGTAGGCTTCTGGGATGGAATTCAAAAGTATCAGTATGACGATAGTGAAGCGTGTGTAAGAATAAATGGTGTCAATGGTGATTGGTTTAGGATTAATAGCGGAGTGAGACAGGGTTGTGTTATGTCTCCTTGGTTATTCAATTTGTATATGGATGGGGTTATGAAAGAATTCGAGGTGGGGTATGGCAAAAAATGGTGTTAGAATGATGACGAATGGAGCATGAGTAGAGGGTGCCCTTCCTATTATATGCGGTATGATTTGGTTCTTGTGTGGCGAATCTGAAAAAAGGTTGAGAGGATTTGGTAGCAGAGATTGGCAGGTTGTGTAAAAGGAGGTGTTTAAAAGTAAACGTAGATAAGAGTAAGGTTATGGTTGCTAGTGAGGACAGTTCCTCAGTGTGGAAGTTATGTTAGATGTGAGCAGCTGGGAACAAGTTCTGAGTTTAAAATATTTAGGTATATGTTGGGATGAGAAGGGAACGGATGATGGCAGAGTTATAGTAGGAAAGTTGTGAAATGGCAGGAGGTGGCTGGTGCAATTAACTCTTGGTGAAGTAAAGGGACTAAGTCTTGAGTGCGCTAGGTCTTACATGAAGGGTATGTTGTTACCTGTGTTTATTTATAGTAGTGAGACTATGGTCGGAAATAAGAGTATAGATCTTAAAGTTCAATGTGTTTCAGATGGAACAATCTTAGGGGTGCTAGGTGTGAGAAGAATGATAAAATTGAGGAATGGACTTATTAGAGAGTTGTGTAGGGTGAAGAAAGGGGTAATGAGAGAATAAATGAAAGATTGTTGAGATGGGTTTGGCATATGGAAAGGATGAATATGATAGTCGGTTGGTTAAGCGGATGTATAGTGGCGAGGTGTTTGGGAACCGACCGGCTGGGGACCGAAGAAAAAGGAATTGATCAGTAAACGAATGTTTGAAGGAGAGAAGAAAGGCTATAACCAGGAAATGGCGGGGTTTTTTGAGGGGGGTATGGTTGTGGCCCACTCGGCCAAAGATGAACCCTACATTGACGATCTACCATTGTGAGGGTCCGTCGCTGTCCCATTAAGCTCTAGGGTGGATTTTCTGACTGCGACCAGTTCTCACTAATTAATGGCTACAGAGGGGGCGCGGTAAGGCATGGACTTTCTTTTCGACTTTGTCATGTTCTTCTACTGCTTTTTCGATG
>JABUQX010013240.1:15000-17500 GCA_015478945.1 Trachelipus rathkii | reverse complement strand
AAGTGTTTTAGTATAGATTTTATGGGCATTTGATATATATAGATAATATATATATATACTATATATATATAATATTATATATATATAATATATATATATATATATATATATATATATATATATATATATATATATATATATATATATATATATATATATATATATATATATATATATATATATATATATTCCAAGGGTGAAGTAAAATATACAATAGGTTTTCCTGAAGTGTTGACCAGCACCTTTGTTTCACAGGTCGTACGAAGCTAGCCCTGGATGGGCTGTTCAGCCATGACTGCCAATAAGCGTCAAGAAATCGTATTAATGTACCTCTTACGAAAACAAAAATTGGTACCACGGTTTGTCTGAATCGTTCAAGAGGCGAAGGAAGCGAATATTTAAGGAGTCATGCCGAAGGGAGTTACATCGTTCGTTCCATCAGATCCTCAAAAGATGTTTATTCCCTTGCACTCAAGTAAGGGCATTCAAATATTCTAATTTTGCTTGCATGATTAATTGTATTCAGTATTCGGACAAGGATAAGTAAAATTATGGCTTAAATTTAAATTAATATATATTACTTGGAATTAAAAATTTAAATGCATAGTAAATATAGAATTGAAAATCAAAAAGAAAAATTGTCCATGAGGCATTTCATCATTTCTTTAAGTAAATCAGGAAAAGTTTAGTTGAAACCGATTCCACAAATTTTTTTTTCTACAAATGCAGCATAGCAATTTCAGAATCATATATATTCTTTTTTGAACTTTTTATATTTGTGAATCAAAGTTAATGTTGAATTTATGAAATTTATAAACCGAAGTATAGTTATAATATACCTATCCAGAAACAACATGTCCATAACCTTAATTAAAGGACCTACTACCGAAAGTTTTTCATAACTAAGACATTTTGCATGAGGTATTCCTTTCTGACTTTTTATAAACTTGCTTACATTTTGTTTTACTAGGCTTCCTTTCTGTTAAGAGTTTAATATTGCCGAAATATTGTGTTCCACGAAGTTGATTTTTGAGAAAAATAATTTCTTACTAAGTTAAATTTATGATATGGAAATAATACATGTAATTGGGCGTTCAGCTACCTCTGTTTAAAATATTATGGAACTCATTTTGATTTTTGAGGAGTGGTATTATAGTTGATGGGGTCATACACAGGTAACTTACTTTTTTTTTTACTAGTAGGTTTCAATTATATATGATATGAGGATGGTAAACAGTAGTCCAGGATGAACTGACTGTCAATGTCAAAGTATGAATTATAGAAAAAGATAAAGGTAGAAGTTATTAAGAATTGGTAAACGTTTGATCAGGTCGATGTAGAATTACAAGGTGTTTTATTGGTGATAGGAATGACAATCCTTGATGTTAGTGATGTAAGAGGACTCGGCTCTGCGACGCGACATCATTCTTAATATCTGATCTCCGGGCCGTTGGACCATTCCTTTAAGGAATTGAAATTTTTTCATTTAAAATTCAGAATATTTAGTTTGATACAAAATAATCTATTGATTAGCCTTAGAAATATTTAACTTTAATTTCGTATATAACTGTAAGAAATAGTTGTATATACGTATGTAGTAGATATATAAAAATTATTTTCCTTTAAAAAAAAAAAAAAAAAAATTTAACGGTGCTTTATCCCATTTTCAGATCGGTGACACGGGGAAGGTACTACAGGAATTTCAACTTAAGGGCCAGCTATCCAAGCCTGTTCATCACCAAGTGTCGCAGCAGTTTTAATTTTCTTATTTTTTTTTACCGAATTTCAGTAGAAAGAAAAATTCAAAATTCTTTAATTAACAAATTACTTTGCAAAATATTTTCACTTCTACAATTTACTTTACAAATTACTTCACAGATCTTGCTAAATTCTTATAATGCATTCCGATACTGCAAATTTATGCATCTTTCATTATTGAAAATCTTGTTTGCAATACATTACAATTCTTCTAAATATATAAGAGATTTTTCTTTATTGATGTAATTTACTATTTAGAAGTATACTTGAAATTATAATGGTGAATATATTCCTGAAAAAAAAATAAAAAAATAAAAATTTATTAACCTTTGGGACAGGTTCAGTGTTAAGGTACAAAAAAAATCAAAATTAAGATTTTGCCTCTTTCCTTTACAGGCCAACCCAAAATTTTAACTTGAGACTTTTCTTATGTTATTTTATGCGCTGAATCTCAAACTATATTGGAGTGGTCTGTTCACATCAGTTTTTTCCCTCTATTCACATGAAAACAAAAATTGATTTTTTTCCGTGAATAGCTACAAAGCGGTTAGGTAGGTATGCAAACAGATTATCTACGCAAAAAAAGGTGATCTCGTTCCGGTTATATATGCTTTAAAAATTTCATATCGATAAGACAAATAATTAAAAAAGGTATCACGATATTTTCATATATGCCAATACCAGAAACAAAAACAAAAAAATATTTTTTTTTCCCCCTTTTGTTAAAAGGAAAATCACGATA
>JABUQX010013240.1:7500-10000 GCA_015478945.1 Trachelipus rathkii | reverse complement strand
TATATATATATATATATATATATATATATATATATATATATATATATATATATATATATATATATATATATATTTAATCCTTTTCTATGCAATATGTCTCCCCACCTATCCAACGCTCTCTACAGAGTCGCTCTGTCACTTGTCACCACTGCTATGTCATCTGCATATGCCATAGCAATTCCAACATCCTCCTCCAAACCAACCTCTCGGATACACCCATCCATATATATGATAAAGAGCAGAGGAGACAACACTCCTCCCTGTCTCACTCCCGCTTGTACATGGAACTATTTTCCTAAGCCAAACGCTGTTCTGACGGCACTCTTACTAGTGACATAGAGACTACGTATCACTCTTATTAACTTTGATACGGATTTCCAAGCGTTTTCCACAGCTTCTCCCGCGGCACACTATCAAACGCTTTCTCTAGATCTATAAAAGCAGCATAGATGTCTCTATCCCACTCCCAACTCTTCTCAATCACCATCTTCAAGCTAAAGATCAAATCGGTGGTTCCTCTTCCCGGTCTAAAACCATATTGGGCCTCATTCAATTTATTCTCCACACTCGTTCTAAGTCTCCTCTCCAAAATCCTTTCATATATCTTCAAAGCATGGGGCAGAAGATATATCCCCCTATAGTTGGAACACTCGCCTCTGTCTCCCTTCTTAAATATTGGACATATTATTGCCTTCCCCCATTCCTCTGGTACCCTTTCCTCTCTCCAAAATCCGTTGAAGTCTCCACATCCACTGCACCACCTTCCCTCCCTTAAATATTTCAACAGGTAATCCGTCGATACCTGTACTCTTACCATTCTTCATACTGTTTATTGCGGTCTCCACTTCCTCCATTGATATTATCTGTTCATTATTTGGATTTTCCGCACCCGCTTGTTGTTCAACAGCGATATCAACCTGGTGTTGATCCTCTGCTCTTCCCCGCCGTTCGATCCCTATATTTGGATTGTATAATTCGAAAAAATACTCGCTCCATCTATCATTAACCTCCTCTGGTTCTATTTTCAATCTGCCTTCCTTATCTTTAACTAAGTGTCATGTTGACGAGTCCTATATATATATATTATATAATATATATATATAGATTATATATATAATATATATATATATATATATATATATATTTATATATATTTATATATATTTTTATATATTATATATATATATATATATATATATATATATATATATATATATAATATATATATATATATATATATATTATATATATATTTGTAGTTTAAGCAATGATCGCTAGAGTAAATATTTATCTAGGAGGGCCTTATTGAAAAGATTAGAAGGAATCAGTAAGAAAAATAATTCATTTAACAACGTTAAATAAATAATATATTCATTGAGCTTTCGTTTCCTAAGCTGGAACCTACTTCAGAAGAAGTATATTATAAACTAACGCATGAAAAAAGTAAAAAATTATTTAGTTATGTAATATTTTAAAAGATTGGATAATTTAATTTTTTTTAAAAATTGTGTGGTGCTCAGAATATTATTTTGTATTGTGTCCATGTTATAATCACCTTTTTGTTTATGAAATTATTTGAATTGATTATGCAGTAGGATTCAATGAATTTTCGTTTTTTTTAGATTTGTACATGTAAAATAGGTGTCAATTTGGTAATGTTAATGGAATTGATTATAGGTAGAAGCGATGGAGGTCAGGAAGAAATTTGATTGTCGTGTAGAAGGTCATGTTTGTGTTGTTGATAAAGGCGGCGTGTAAGATCATGGGTTTCACCAATTGTAAAGGGAGTTACAATCCTTGCAGGGACATTTGTAAAACACACTGGGAGAGTTTCCCGCTTGAGAGGGATTGGGTGGGGAATAAATTGTTGTGTGTTTTAAGTTTAAATTTTTAAGAGGGAGATATCAGAGGCGTACTAAATGGTATCGTTATGTAGATGATATCTTTGCCGCCGTTCCCATCCATATTAACCCTCAACTTATTCTTAACTTCATAAACACTATCCACCCTAACATCAAATTCACTATAGAAGACTCTCAAAACAACACCTTACCGTTTCTAGATACTCTCATGACTTGGTCCACCTCTAATATCATCCAATTCACTATTTACAGAAAACCTACATCCAACCCTTCTTACATACACTGGTTCTCCTCACATAATCTAAACACTAAAATTGACACTCTTTTTTCCCTTTTCTTACGTGCTTTCCGTATATGCTGTCCCTCCTACCTTCAACCTGAACTCAACTTTTTAACCTCCACTTTCAAAAACCTTTCTTATCCTTCTCACATCATCCATAAGGCCTTAAAAAGAGCAAAGAAAACATACTACAATCCTCCCATTAACCACCCCGTTAATTCTAACTCTTTCCTTCCTCTACCTCAATTTCCTCTCAATCACATTAAAAATATTTTTCCAAAAACTTTACGTTTCACTTCCTCTGATATCCTTCCTCTTAAAAAAAATCCTTAAACTACACATTTATCAACCCATCCCT
>JABUQX010013239.1:7500-10639 GCA_015478945.1 Trachelipus rathkii | reverse complement strand
TTCAAAGCATTTCAACAATGGTGCTTTGCCTGCCTTCCAAACAAATGTAGGGAACAATTTTTTCCCTTCAAAGAAAATTCAACCAAACCTCAGAAGAAACTAGAAAAAATGCCTCGAAGTCAACTTTTAGAGCTCAAAAAGGCAACTTTATTCATTTTAATTTGGTGTAAAACGATAAAAAATATTTAAAGTAAATTATGTCGATAAGGATTTTCCACTCCAAAGTCCATTGGAAACCAGGAAATCGATATACCGCTCCCGGTTAAATTATGAAGTTCTGTATTGCAGATATTATTATATATATATAATAATAAAATTATATTACAATATTTATTATGATATAATATTAATATACTATATATATATTATTATTATGGAATGATAATAATATATATTATATATAGTATATATATATAATATATATATAGTATAATTATACTATATAATAAATGTTTAAATTGCATATAATCGAAAGAATTTTCTCGAATGAACAGTTGAATCCATAGACGATTATCATGGAATGAGTATCTGATCGAAAGCACGAAATTAAATGAAAAAAACACAAAAAAATAAAAGAAATTAACACTGCCTCTAGCTCTAGTGTGGGAATGAACCAGCATGATTGTCACTGCGCGTGGAGGACCGCAAAATATGTGCCCGGTCCGCCGCGTGCCGTATACTACTGAGCCATCCTTTTCCAACCCAAAAAAATATTTAAGTTTGGTATTTCAAAAAGGAACACTTTATAAAAAGCAAAGAAAAAGCAACCGATAAAATAGTACCCGTCAAGGGCTGACATCACCAGGTGTTCCAGCCTGGTTCCATATATCTCTCGTCTTCTTTATATTTAAATCGTAAAATTTATGCATAAAATAATCCAAGTCTCCTATAATCTTAACGAAGTACACTCACATAATCTTGGTGGGTAAAAGAATTTTAACTGCTGATATAATTGAACCACCATGTCTTTGCGCGTCGGGGACAATAATTGCCCGGTGCTATAAACTGAGCCATCCTCCAACCCAAAAAAGTTGGATTCAAAAACACTTATAAAGCACCGAGTTCCCTCGTCAACGGCGACTCACCAGGTGTCCAGCCTTGTCCATCTCTCTTCTTTATATTTATAATGTTAAATATTGCATAAAATCGCATTATATAATGTTAAAGAAAATATAATGAGAAGGTAAAGAAATAAACTGTCTTCTCTGGGATGAACCACGCATGTTGCGCGTGAGACAATATGCCCCGGTGCTATAAACAACTCTGAGCCATCCTCCCAACCCAAAAAGGTTGGATTCAAGAACACTTATAAAGCAACCCGTTGTTCCCCGTCAAGGGCGACTCACCAGGTGTGCCAGCCTGTCCTATCTCCGTTCTTTATATTTAAATGTTTTAAATATTGCAGAAATAATTCTCCAATATGGATGTATTATAAGATGTTTAAAGAAATAAAAAGAACATATAATGAAGTAAGAAATTATAGCACCCATATTTTGTCCTCACGCTCCGCAAAAACAGTGCGGGGGTTCAATCCCAGAGAATTCAGTTAATTCTTTACCTCTCATACTGTTCTTCTTAACATCTTAATATTGGTGTTCGATTTTTTGATATTTAACATCTAAAAATAAAAAGAACGAGAGATAGGACAGCCTGGACACCTGGTGATGTCGCCTGACGGGAACTCGGTTGCTTTTTAAGTGTTCTTGAATCCAACTTTTTTGGTGGAGGATGGCTCAGTTTGTATAGCACGGGATTATTGCCTCACGCGCCAACATGCGAGTGGTGTTCATCCAGAGAAGGCAGTTAATTTCTTTACCTCTCATTATTTTAGTTCTTTCTTTGAAATTTTTATTTATTTAGGCATCTTTTCTTAATATTTAACATTTAAATTATTATTAAAATTATTGTGGACAGGCTGGACACCTGGTGATTTCGCCTTGACGGGAAACTCGGTTTGCTTATACGGGGCGCTTGTTTGTTCTTGAATTTCCAATTTTGGGTGCAGTGAGGCAATGGGACACCAGTTTGGTTATAAGCACCGGCCGGGATATTTCCTCACGCCCGCAAACATGCGGTGGTTCCAACCCAGAGAAGGGCAGTTAATTCTTTACTTCTCATTATAGATGTTCTTCTTTAACATTTCTATAATATAATATATTTTATATATAATATTTTTAATATATAATATAATTATATATATAGTATATAATATAATATATAATATTATTATATATATATATATAATAAATATATATATATATATATATTATATATATATAAAAATTTCAGACTTTTGTGATCGATATTTTTTTAACATTTTTAGTGTGATTAGCTATTCACTTGGGTCTATGATACTTAACTTCATCGAGAGATCTTGAATTCATGCTTCAGCGAAAGACGGTACACTGGGGCCTTTTCTGTTGGGTTCTTCTTCATTCCTGTCTGTGCGTCTTTGTGGTAAATTTTTCGTACGTCTTATCAAACAAGAGCCCTGAACACAGTTCGGAGGAAAAATTTATTATTGGACCAGGCCGCCAGATGGTTTGATAAATATATATATATATATATTATATATATATATATTTTATATATATTATATAATATATATTAATAGTATATATATATATTAATATATATAGATATTATATAATATATATATATATAATATATATAGAAAATAAATTTTGCGTTTCATGTGTTGTAAAGGCGGCTCCCACACATGCGGAGTTTGTAGAACCCTTTGCCAAACACCCCATGTGTGTATGGCCATTTTTGGCAGAGCTTTGCTCATTTACTTGGTTTCCAATGCCACAAAATCTTTTCCATCGCTTGTGAAAAAGATTTGTGTATTTGGCAAACCAAAGCAAATGAGCAAAGCTTTGCCAAAATTGACCCATACACATTATGGATGGTTTGGCAAAGGAGTTCGAAAACTCCTGCATGTTGGAGCCCCGCGCCTTTATGATCTGCATACTCTCTTCTCTTTTCTACCTTCTTTTGTCCATCGTTAGATTGGATGGTTGTTGAGTCAAATTCCAGTTAGAAGGTGATCGAGTTTAAGCTGTGGCATTAATCGATTCGAATGACTCATGTATAAAAAATCAGATTCCTTTTTCCTTTTATACAAAAGTCGTTATTT
>JABUQX010013238.1:0-27217 GCA_015478945.1 Trachelipus rathkii | reverse complement strand
CCCTATGAACTTAGGGTATTCTTGAGTGGACGGTTCTTACTAATTAATGACAGAGTAAGCTGGCGCTTTTTTCGACTTTCTCATTTCTCTACTGTTTTCTTTCAGGCAGTACGACCTTACTCCCCAACTTGGAAAAAATAGAGAAGAAAGGTAATAAATATAAAATTATAAAATAATATTATATTATATAAATATATTTAATATATATATAATATATATATAATTTAGATGAATATAGATATTATACTTATTCTAGAGAGCTCATTATAACAGTATATAGGTAGAACCATATCATATAATAAGGAGAGTTAATTCGTTTGTCTCTGCACCCATAAATATTATATCCCTCTTTTTGTTATGCTAAACTTCCCGCATTTACCGGGTATAGTTACATGACAGACCGCACGGAGGAGCTGACACCGCCGTACCCAAATGTTCAATACCTATGCAAATGCGCATCTTCGCACACTTAGTAGCAACCTTGCCATACAATGTTTAACTTCTCAACATTCAACCCAATTACAGGGTTCGAGGGCTTGATCCATTATTCAGAAGCCAAGATCAATAGTCCAGGCCAATTGCGTTAGCTCTTCGCGTGGTCCAACCGTCACAGACTACCGCAAGATGTACATAATAAAACAACTTTAGGGGGCTAAACAAGCCACCATTCCAAAATATTGATAAACTGATATATATGATAAGAATAGTCTGAACCAACAGAGTTAAAGTAGGTCACTGCCCGTGATAGCTAAGCTTTTTTTAATAATAAAAAATAAAAAGGTACGAAAACATACAATAAATGTAACATTTAATTTACATTTAAAATAAAAATTAAATTAAATGTAACATAACTAAATAACATAATTTGCCGGAGAGACCCCGCCATCCTTGCCATGGTAACAACTTTAATCTTATTATAAGTTAAACTTTTAGGTATCAAAAGAAATTGATTAATAATTTATCAATCAATTAATAATTAATTAATAATAAATAATTTCTAACATAATGCAATTATATATTTTAAAATCAAACTTAGAATCTTATTTTTATTAACTCTCCTTTGTTTTTTTTTAGTATTTGCTGATCCCTATCCTCCTCTTTTAATCACAATTCAAATTTTATATTATGCTTTTATAAATATAATATAAATAATAAGTCAAAATAACTTATATATATAGTATAATATAAGTCTATATATAATTATCTATTTATTATTATTTATTCCCTTAATTATTTATAATTATACTAGGTAACCAATATAAAGGTCTCTATACGAATCATCCTTTGATGTATCATTTTAGTAATAAATTATAGTAACAATTAATTTTTTTTTCATATTAATTTTTATTTTATTTAACATCTTTTTAAGTAAAAATTTTTTACCAGGATTCCAAAAAATGTATTACTTTTCGCTGTAGTAGCTATTGTAGTTTGAGATATATATTTTTTTTTTTTTTTTTACATCTTTCCGTGGTAACATTCCAGTTAATATATCCAAGCAATATGTGATTCCTATCTTCCGTAGACTGTATGAACGAGTTTCTCTCAGGAGATTGTATTGCTCGCTCTTCTAGGCAACCCATGAACACCATACTAAGCTATCATATTATGTACCTATACTCGTTTTTTCTTAATCGTTAATAATGGTCACTACCATATGAGTAGCGTATAGATATACCCCTCCCCTATCTCAGTATAATACTATATATATAAGTAATTATATATATATATATATATATATATATATTTAGCATCTATATATTACTACTACCAACCTAGGTTATATATATATGGTAATATAATAGGTATATACCTGATATATAAATATTCTATAATTACTTATGATGCCCCACCATAGTTTATCGTTCACGAAAGCCGCTACTGATATATTAATATTATATTATATATATATATATATATATAGGTATTAATAATATATATATATAATATATATATATATTATATATATAATATAGTATATAATATAATTATATATATGAATATAGTATAAAATTTGCAATTTAAACGTATAAATCATATAAATAGGTAAGAAAGTTATTATATTATTATATTAATCCTCTTCTGTTTTACACAAATGTCTTCAGTTTTGAAATGTTTATCTTCGGAACCTTCTTTCTCCGGGATAATGTAGGTTCACAACGTTTGCAATAAAGTGGGTAATATGATTAAAATAATATATAAATAAGACCAGTATACGTTTAAATAAATATCTTTTAAATTGTTTTTATTTTATTTTTTATAATTAAAGAATAACCCAAGGAAACCGCATAAGAATTGGCAATTCGGTCTCTTACGCGTCCTTCCGGGAACGAACAGTAAGTAAAAGACTATTTCCCACCTCCGGGAGGGTCTCCAGGAACCCCTCGCTCTTTAAGTATTTGTGTCGCGGGGCTATATCCCCGCCCCTCCCCTATACGGGTTATGAATAAAATTGTCTCCACCCTCTGTCCCCCGTTGGCCTCGAGCCCCTTAATTTTATTTTATATTATTTTTTACATATTTTTAATATAGCATTTATTACGCTGGTTCTAAATGAGCAATTGTTTTCTTGTACAGTAATAGGTTGTAGCATCATATTTAAGTTTGAAAAATTTATTTTTTGTGTTACCTTTATTTAATACCTTATATCGTTAATTCCAAATATAATTACTTTGGTTACTTTATTTAATACTGTTACAAGTTAATTTCATCCAAATCAATATTTCTTCAGATTATGATTTTAAATAATTATTTTATAAAATACTTTCAACTTTTGAATCAGTCCGTTACCACTGAAATTAATTGTTGTTAATCTATATAGTAGACAAATATATATAAAAAAAACAAAAAAAAATATCAAAAATCTAAAAAGTACCATATAACGTATTGAGGCTATATATTATATATATATTATATAAATAATAATATTTATATATATATATATATATTAATATATATATATTATATATTAATATATATATAGATATATATATATAATATTATATATTATATTAATATATATTACATAATATGTTAATTTATAATAGTATATAAAAAATTTAATCATATTGTGTTATTATTTAATAATATTATACGGTCAGTCCTCCTCGAAAGCAACATGCATGTAAAAATATAAACAATTAAGCAGTCTACAATGAAAATATGATACAGGTATTAATCAGCATGTTATTTTTATTACCATTGAAATTAACCTTAATTAAGGTGGCAATTTTGGCCTAATTGTTAAGTTTTCCTCCAGCCTTCAATCAGGCGTCAATTGTTATTTATGCTAACGCAACGAATGTTCTTTTCTCAGCCGTAGTTGCTAATTTTGTATACCAAAATGGAATGAATGGGAGAGGGAACCGATACCATTACCTATGAAGTATTTACGGAGGCGAGGTTTAACGAGGCCAACACACGGACACTTCGTCCCCCCCTTTGTCCTCCGTCCGCTCGAACCCCCTAAAAGGAAATAAAGAAAAAATTAACTATTAAATCTCCAGAGCATGTATAAAAAACTCTTGTTGCATCGTACTACTGCAGAAATGAAGTTATATGAGAGTGTACGATGCCAGACCTAATATTATACTAATTTTAAGATGGAGTAATAAAGAGTGGAATACGAGAGACTAAAAAAAATTTAAGTTTCATCGATGAAATGTCTGCTGAAATCAAAAAATTGAATTATTTATATTTACCTTCAGTTCATTTTTTACTTACATGCATGATGCTTTCGGTAGGCTGTAATAATATAAACAATAATAAAATCTAGAATAGCCATTTACCATTTATATTATATATATAAAATTATTTGCTTCTTAAAAATATATTTTTATGATATAATAGATAAATAATTTATAATAGTATTATTATATTATTATACTATAATACTTTAAAATAACAGTAGAAAAGGGGATGTAAATAATGTACTTTTATGCTATGATTTATTATATTATATATATATATATATTATATATAATATATAAATATATATAGATATATATAGGTAATATTATTATATATATAATTATTTTTGCTATGGGTGGGATATTGAATGTGACAAGTAGTGAAAAATGCTCAAGTTCTTCCAATTCTTTGCGCGCTTTTTCCGTCGCAAACAATTATCAAATTATATATTATTAATTATATATAATATATATATATATATTATTATATTTTACTATATAATATATATATTTATTTAATTATAATTATATATTATATATTTATTATTTTATATATTATAATATAATATATTATTAATATAGAATAGATAATTAATATTGATATATTAGAATATAGAATATATTAATATCAGGCGGATTTAAAATCAATTAGGGTAGGCAGGGTAGTTTATCTCCTACTCAATAAATATATTTGAAGCTTTAATAAAATAATTTAAATGTAAAGTTAAATAAATTTATATGACAAGTTTTATTTGAAAGTAAGAAAAATGAAACTGATTTTTTAAAAATAAATTTAAAAGAAAAGCAACTACTTAGTAATAATTATTATAATTGTGGGGGTTTATCTGATACCTGTCTACCAAAATTAAGGCATTAAAAAATATAGGGTTTTCTCGATACTTTATCGACCATAAATTTATCAGTAATTAATAATTGTACTTTAGACCTTAGCTCATACGTACACTAGCTTTTTTTTTGTAGAAAATTTCACGAAATTCGGGATACGAAATTTTCGTTATCACCATGAAATCGCACGAATAAATTTGAAAAAAAAGATATTTAATCTCTCCTCTCTCTATCTCTCTCTCTCTTATATATATATATATTTTATATATATTAATATATATATTAAATATAATTAATAATTAATAATTAATAATATTAAATTATATTATATATAAATATATTTATATAATATATAAGATATAATCTATTATTATATATATTATTAAAATTAAATAATAATTTATACTATATATATTATATATAATAATATATAGTAGAATTCCATATTGTTTTACGACTCCGTCAGTTTGATTTTTTTTGTTTATGTTTTTAGATCAGTTATTGCTACTACTGATACCAACAGTAAGAATCAATACGCCGTAACGGACCTCACCTTCGAGAAAAGTTCGAAATATTTTTGTTAATTTTACAAATTTATGTTAAAAGTTTTTTAAAACGTTGTTAGTTAGACAAGCTATTGGCATGATCAGAAAAACAAGTTCTAGTACTTTTCATTTTAAGAACCAAAGCTCTAATACAAAATTCGATATATAAAAAAATGAAAATACCCTATTAATGAACTAATAAATCCCATTCATTGTGGCTTTACAGATATTAACACATTCACTTAAGCATCTCAAATGCTCATTAAAAATATAGTAAAAAATAAAAATTAGTTAAAGATGTTGAGATGGCTCTACGCCAAGTGTAGCAAGCGATGGGGTGGAGCCGTTATGTTTCCGAATTACCCGTAAAGAGGCTGCGGGAGAACCCTCCGACACACCAAATACCAAAGCGGGGTCCGAAAGACCTCCCCGTAGAGAGGGATAATAATTTGCCACTTTTCGTTCCCCGGATAATTCCGTGAAAAGATGATCAAACTCGATATCTCTTACACACTATTTTCGGAAGTTCACCCCTTCGGGTATTCCTTCATTAAACACACAAAAAAAAGATTGAAAAACTGAGCTAATCTAGTAGTTACTAAATAGTGAACCTTTGAAAACAGTATATATTAAAAAGATCAATTTATATTTTATCTAATCATGATTCCTTTTTACGACTTAAGAATTAGATGTTAGAAAAAATACTAGAATAAATATATATTTAAATAAAAAAGCAAAAAAAAAAATTTCAAAACTGACTGAGTCGTAGAATATACATAAAAGGTTTTAAATAAATAAACATAGAACTTATGTACCTACTATTACTTTATCATATATATAATATAAGATTATAATAATAAAATAATAATACTATAGTATATATATTATATAATATATATATATATTGATGAGTTTACTTTATGATAAATAAACTCATATATTAATATATGTTAGTGATATCGACACTTATATAGTTTCCTTTACAGTGTCAAAAGACATTGCAGCATACTGTTATTAGATTTGTAACACTCCTGTGCATTTGTAAAGTAGTTTTGGAAACTGAATTTAAGTTTGGAACAGAATGGATGACAAATGTGATGAAGACCACGCCAACGGCAAAGATGTTGTCTTTTTAATATATACTATTTCTCCAAATATATAAGGAAGTATTACTAAAAAATATCAAATCATTATTAACAATTTACTTAAGTGATAAACTTCTCGCTAGTATATATATTAATACATACTATACGCACAATACTTGATAAAGATATCATATATTATCAACAAACTATATCAAGGAGTTAGAAATAAATATAAATAATGAACAATATTTATATTATATAAAATAATAAACTCATTTGATATTAGATATATTACAATAGAAATCATATAATAGAGAGGATGATTAGCTTTAAAGCTTTTAAAGTTGAATTTTTTCTCAGAGCTATATACAAAAGGGATAATAATCGAATAATATAATATGCCACGATAAGATGCTATTAAATTATTTATATTTGGCAGTTACTAGTGTGATTATATTTAATTATTTTCGTAAAGTTATGCTTGGTATTAAAATATATTAATCTCAACTTTTATTTACTTATTAAGTGATTGATTTACCTCTAAAATATATAATTAAAATTAATTAGTACAAACTAGTTTGCATAAATGAATTTATTCAATATTTATGATATTGAAAAAAATAGTTTGAAGAGGCTAAGATAGTAAGGAAACACAAACAAAAAATTAATTTTAAATATAATCTGAAGCCTTGTATTTCACTTAATTCCAAAAACATCAAAAGCAATAGATTTCTGCTAATATTTATATGTACTTATTATTATTTACTTATAATATAATAATATTATATTTATATATTATATAATATTAATATATATAATATGATAATATATATATAATATTATAATAGTATAATAATTAATATAAATATAATATATATTATAATTAATTAAATATATTATAATATAGTTAATATATATATTATATAATGCCACCTAATTATAATAACCCTTAACTACGCCACTGATATAATATATATTATATAAATATTAATATATTATATTAAATATATATAATTTATATATATATTTATATATATATATATTAATATATATATATAATAATTATATAATATATTATATATAATATTATATATAATATATATATATATATATATATAAATCATATATAAGATATATATATATAAATAGTATATAACTATATTATAATATATATTATATTTAAGTATATAATAATATTATATATATTAATTAATAATAATATATAATAATATATATATATATTATTATAATTATATATATATAATATATATAATATATAAATATATAAATATATATATAGTATAATTAATATATATAATATATTATAATAAATATATATATATATTATATATTATATATAATTATAAATATAAATATATATATATACCCTAAGAGGAGCTATCATTTTTTTTATGCTTCACGTAAGTATGAATATCGTTAATAAATAGACGAGCCAAAACACCATAACCTCTGGTTGATTATTTATTTCAAGACCCCTTGGCGTAGCGCAGAATACTGTTTCTACCACAGCAATTTTCAATGTTCCAATGGGGTGTGCATTGGAAACATGGGGTTTTAGCTGCGTACGCATTTTTAATGCATTTGTTTAGCTATCGGGAAATAATTACAGTGGTGCTTAGAAGAAAGAACCATAGAGAAAATTGTAGAGAATGTGAAAATCAGCTTGAACATAAAAACTTATTAAATTCGCTGTAAATTATATTCTTCAATCAAAGTTTTTTGGGCTTCGGGGGTGGCTCAGTGAAAAGCGTTTGAAGGCACGTTTATATGCCTCAAAAGATTTATTTCGCTTATGATATAATTATTTAAATGATGTGATTGTTGTTGTTACGAATTATGTATTTACAATGAGAGAGAGATGAAGAGAGATAGAAAGATAAGTAAGATAGAAGAGAGTAATGAAATGAAGAGGAATATGTGGAGGATGTAAGACAGAGCTCAGAGAGCTACGCTATGGAGAGTGGAGAAGAATAAGCAGTGTAGATTGTAAGAGAGAGAGATGAGAGAGTAGAAGAGAGAAGAGTAATTAAAATATATTCTTAATATTATTTATTTTTATTATATTAATTTTTCTAAAATAAAATTAATATTATTAATAAATATGGATAAAAGCATTTTTTAATGACATATAAAAATACTTAAAATAAAATAAATTATAAGTAAAAATTTATTCATTAATTTTTAATAACCGATCAAGAAATGGTTAAAAATTAAAAAAAATTATTATAAAATTAAATAAAAAAAATTAAGATTTTTTATTTTTATTTACCTAAAAAAAAAAACAAAAAAATAATTAAATATTTAAGGAAAAAATAATTTAAAAAATTTAAATTAATTGAATTAAATTCATAATATGTAAATAGACATAATAATATAAAATAATAAATATATAATAATAATAAATAATAAATATTTATAATAATAATAATAAATCTCTTAATTAATTAAAAAATAATAAATTAAAAAATAATATAATAAATTAATTAATAATAAATAAATAATTAATATAATAAAATAATTTATTAAATAATAATAATAATAATAATAATAATGATAATATTATTGTACTTTCTATATTTTAGATAATAATAACAATAAAAAATACAGATAAAAAATAAATAAATAATAAATATAATAAATAAAATAATAATATAATTAAATATAATAATAATTAATAATAATAATAATAATATTTTAAATTAAAATAATTAAATAATAATTTAAATAATATATATATAATAATAATTAAATGAAATTTAAATTAAATAATTAAATTAAATTAAGGAAAATAATAATATAATTATAAATAATCTTATATATATTATTTAATAATATTAATAATAATAAATAATTAATAATTAATAAATAATAATAATAATAATAATAATAATAATTAATAATAATAAAAATTAAAATAAATTATAATTAAAAATTATTGAAGAAAATGTTAATTAGATAACATTTAAGGCTTCAACTCAATCTACTTTAATTTTTAAAAAAATTAAGATAGAGAGGTACTTATTGTAGTGTGAATTGCCGTTATATGTTAATTATAATTACGTTTCTAAACGTGTATCATTCATTTATACGAACTTTAACATTGTTATGAAATAGTTTGTGATGGAAAGAGTATGATACCCAAAAAATTCCATATTTTTATTTCTTTGTTCGAAATAAAATATTTATTTCTTAGTTGAGATCGGCCGTGAATTTTTTTAAACCTTAAGAAAATATGTACCCGTGTACAAATTGATGTATTACTATGTTATGTTTCTTTTTTCAGGCGAAAATATTTAAAAGAGGTGCTCCAACCACGAATTTGAAGGCACAATATATTTTTTTTTTTTCTACAGACAATTGTAATTATCCTTTAGGTGACATAAATACGTGTTTATAAAAAATAATCACAACTTGGATCATGACTTAAGTCGAAAGGAACATAATTATTTTCATTTTGCCGATTGTCACGATAAAGGTTATTGTGGATGTTTGAAAATTTCTGAATTTAACTGGAGGAATCCGAAATGGTCAGCAAAACTCCAGAAAATGACTTATAGTTGAAGTTACTATTATTCTTATGCAATCTCCAGGTCTTTGAACTAAGGAACTAAAATATGTTAAGTACTGCAAGGAAGAACTAAATATGTCAATAAAGTCAACAGTGGACTATAATTTTCTTAATGTAGGGGAGGTAAGTATTGAATTAATTTACGTGTATACGTTTTATTTGCTATTAGAGTTTTGGTAAAAGTAGAGAATTAGGTTTTAGAGGATGGAGATATAAGGTTATGTGGTAGCGTTATGTATATATGTGAATTGAAGATTAGTTTAGCTCCGTCGTTTTTTTACGCATTATAATATTAATTATTAAGAGAAAGGAATCAGAAATACTATTTAAGAAAAATTGAATAACAAAAAAAAATTTGGATGTAGAAAAGGCGAGAAAACGGTTAGAATTTAGTGGGGACTCGAGGACCATATTTTTGCAAACAAATAGAAAAATGAACTGCCATGCACAGGAAAAATGTTACAACTGACATAAGTTTTCTGGTAGGGATATCTGTTATCAAGAAAAAGCGAACTATATGTCACTTCCTTCTTTGCTCGTTTGTCTTGTGTCATGCACAGACACGAAATGATAACATTTAGAGTGTAGATATTAGTATGTAGCACAATCACACTCACACTCTCACACACACACTGGATAGGTCTAATATTATCTATGTCATTCATTGAGATGATTTTGATAGACTCTTTACTCAGAAATATATTAGCCGGCCACTTTAGACTATGTGTTGAATAAGCGTGTATAAACATTTTAAGGCGAAAAATCATTCATCGACAACAATAATTGTTGAATACCACATATTATTATATTACATACTTCTCATATATATGATAGTAAATGTCTCTTTTAAGCATAATTGAAAATCTATGAATACAAGACCACTCTACACTCTCTCTCACTTATTCGCTATATCGGTTTTCTTATTTAATTAATATAACATTTTCAATATGATTTATTATATATAATATGTATATATATTATGGTTTATATATGTCTAAAAGTATAGGAATAGGGTACTCCTATATAAAATAATTATAGAATGAGGGGTATGATGTACTATAACACTAAATGATCCCTATAGTCACTTATAACTAACCTAGCCCCATATAATTATATATATATATAAATGAATATTATAATAAGTATATAATATATATAATATATATAATATATATTATATTAATATATAAAATTGTTACTATCTTATTCTTGAAATAGTTGAAGTAAATTTTAAAAAATAAATTATAATTATACTATGATGTGACCAGCATCCGATTATCACGTTCAATATGATATTCTTAAAAACTTAATTAATGCTACAAGTAAAACGGTTTAATAAACAATTTGGTGAATTGCTGTCCAATGCTGGTCCTGCAGAAATATGATAATAAAAAAAAAAAAAAAAAAAAAAAAAAAAAAAAAAAAATTATATCTCAAAAACATACAATAGCTACTAAGCTTGATAAAAGGAATATAAATTTCTCTGGAAAGTCCATCAATTGTAAAATTTCACATGGAAGGAAAATGAATGAAATAATAATAAATCTTTAAAAAACAAGATTTTATTGTAATATAATTAGTTTAATATGGATAGAAGGCCGGTATTTAGTAGAACCTTATATTGGTGTCTCGATAAAAATAAGATAGACTGTACTATTAAGATTTTGCTGTTATATCGGCACTATACTAGGGTTAAACGGTTAGTTACACGTGAGAACCTAACCAAAGTCCCCAAACCTTAGCCTCGAGCCGGACGGGGAACATTAGGGAGGACGTTTTCCATACCCCGTAGGGGAGGGTGGAGGAAACCCCCGCGACACCCCATAAATACCAAAGAGCCCGGCGGGTTCCTGAGAAAGGACTCACTCCCCGTAGGGGAGAATCTAGTCCCTATACAACCCGTAGTTCCCCGGAACTGTTGTCAGAAGAGACCCCGACTCCTGCCCCGAATACGGCTGTGGAATAGACCCTCGTAAGAATGTATCTCTTAGCTAAAACAACAAAAAAGCAACAATAGTAATAATTTTATATTCTAACAAAAAGTCTAAATTAATATTTATATCGAGAAACAATAAAAAGGTCTCATAAAGAGGCCTGTCTAATGCGAAACTACATTTACTATATTTATTTAACGAATAGAATTTTTTTTATAAACTGAAATGTTAAGTGGATTATGATTATTTATTACATTCTTCTTATGTGAAATTGTACCCAGGCATTTCCAGAGAATAATAATAAACTAATCTTATCTCTTGTAAGCTATTGTAGATTTTTAGAAAGATATAGTATTTTTTTTTTTTATTTTTAAATTTTCTGTTTTTCAGCAGTTTTCTATGAAATACAAATCATAGCATTGGACCTAAGAATTATCCGATAGCAATGATTAAAATTCGGTTTACTGTAAGCATTTTAATAGTTTTGAGATACATATGAACGGATAATCGAATGTACTGATACTATCATATATATATATATATTATTAATATTATAAATAATAATATATTATATTATATATTAATTAATATATATATATATATATAATATTAATATATATATATTAATTATTATATTATATATTAATAGATTTTATCCAATATATATATAGTAGATATAGATAAAGTAAAGGAGAGAGAGTATAGGTATAAGTATATGATATATATAGTATATTTAGAGATGGTATAATTTAATAATAATTAGTATTATTATTATTTAATAAATAAATGAGTATAATATAAAAGGAAGTGTAAATAAGTCTTAATAAAATAAAATTGAGCTCTGCGTAGGTTTGAACCGATTCATTGAAAGGCCTCTGCATTCAAATGCCTAATATTTTGTCCCTTTTACGCTCGAAAATATAAAATATATTCAATGCGTTTATTTATATTATTAAAATGAAGTGATGTTATCTGTAAAAAAAATTAATAAATGATTTTTTCTGCCTTATAAAAGCGTACCCGCTTTGGTGAAACCCGTTAAGTCCAGAGATATTTTTTTTATTAAGTAAAATTTTCAAGGAAATATAAATTTATTTTTAATTATCAATTGTAACACAAGAAGTATTTACGAATTCATAACAACCAAAGCTATATTCCATAAAAGCTGTTACAAGATTTTCACTCGAATAAATAATTATAATATAAGGTCCATCCAATTAATTTTAATGAGTGAGGCCGCAAATATACTATATCTACACCAACATATAATACTAACACAATCGCCAAACAATCCGAAATATTTTATTTTGCCGTATTTATAAAATAGCTCCGAGCCCAGAAATAATCCTCACAACTCACAATTCAGCGTATTCTTTAATTACAATATAGTGCGTTACTACCCTCTACAAAATTATGAACTCACATCACAAAATAAAAACTAACACTATAAATTTAATGCTATAAGTGAGCTATAATATTATAAAAAGTATATTATTTTATTTCTTAAAAAACAGATACGATAAATAGAGCAAATAAGCGGAACTCGTTAAAAAGTAGTAAGCTAAAGTAACTCTAATAAGATAGTTCCAACTGAAATTGTTGCACACCTATTATCTGAAACGAGCTTTAATCATAAGATAAAAAAGTAGACACTATATTTTCGGATTTCGAATTGGTTAGTTTTTAGTATAATTCCCCAGGAGTTAGTAGAATCTCAGTAAATAAGTTTTTAACATAAATAATTGAAAGGCTACCGCCGAATTTTTAATAAAATATTCATGGTTGAAAATAACTCGCCTCAGAGGAAATTAACAGTGAGCTAACCTTTTGCATTTAGAAAAAGCTGAATCGAAAAAAAAAAAAACTCTCAGTATTTCCATCAACATTAAGATAAGAAACTACTCTCTCTAACATTCTGAATTCACAAATAACTTCCATATTAAGTATAACAAATTATTTTTTTTTTTTAAAACAGCCACAGCAAGATCTAGAATAATATAATTATATATAAAATATTATATAATATAATTTATAATTATATATATATATATAATATTATATTAAATACATTATTATTATCTTTTATATTATAATAAATATATAATATATATAATTAATATGATATATATATATAATATATTATAATATATATATTAATAATATATATTATATATAGATATATATATTAAATATATATATTAATAATATTAATAAGGTAAATCTAATCATATAATATAATGATTGTCACGTAAATAATATTCCTATAAGTAATTTAGATTAGATAGTATATTTAGCCATAAATAAATATAAAGATAAGGTGTCAATAATACATTATTCACTAGAAAAAATACGCCTTACCCGCCTTCCCTAAGTAAATACCCTAATAACTATATATAGGTGAATATAATAAAAAACCTAAAAATTATTATAAAGCATAATATAATAAAGTTATTACAACCTACAATTAATAGGTCAAAGCATTCGATATTCCAATAATATATGGTGATGCTTAAAAGAAATATAAAAACTTTATAAATAATAAATGCAATACAAAAGTAAAACGTCATAATTCAACATAAATTCTGGATAATTCTTGGTGTTCACAATGTACTGAAGTCCTGGAATGAGTAAAAAACAATACAAAAATAAAAAAAAAAAACAAATAATATATCTTCAAAAAACTAACAATAGACCTACAGGCCGAAAAAGGAACTAGACAAATTTTTGGGAATCTCTGGTACAAAATTCACATAAGAAAATGTATAAAATATAATCAATAAAATAACAAAAACAAAATTAAAAATAATTATTGAATAAAAACCTAAATTATAGGTGGAGAAATTAAGATATAATTTAGGTGTAGAGACCTTTTATTCTGGAATTCTCTTCACGAACATAAAGATAAATAGACTTTCTATTAAATTTTGACTTTATTTTATCTTCTCTAAATTTTGACTTAGGAAAATACGCCCAAGGGACACCCTACATCGGCAATATACCACAACAGGGATCCTCATTCTGGGTTCGCAAAATTGATGGCGGACAACGTCAAAAAGTGGCAGGTGAAAAGTCGCGTGGTGTCTCCTCCGCGCCTTCGGGGAACTTATCTTGGGTGTTATTGACAACCTTCCCAAAGCAATTTCGGCGAGGGTCTCGATCGTAAAACGGCGCGCCCGCGCTACTTTGGCCATCTTGAGTGTCTGTCGTGGGTCTGCGGCAAAACCCTTCCCTACGTGTGTATTGGCAAAACGAATTCGTCCTTCTATGCCTCCCCCTCTGGCTCAAAGATCCCGAACCATAGCAAAATGTTGTTGTCTCCCAAAGCTGAACTCATAACACGCAAAATTTAACAAGAACACTCCTCCTATTAATTTAATAATCAAGAGTCCCAAAAATTACTAAGTCTCTAATAAATAGGAACCTTGCATTTCTAAATCATTTATATTATAATTATCTATTAACAATAATTTTTTTTATTATTATTGAGATTAATTTTACATTTCGTTCTTATGTGATGAAAGAGCTTTAACCTTTGTGGAACCTCCTTCCGAAAAGAATCTCTCACCACAAAAGCTAATCCTTTTTCGCTGTAGCATAGTTGTAGTGTTTTGAGAGATAATATAATTTTTTTTTTGTTTCATTAAATTTTAATTTTTTATCTTTTCATTATTATTTTATTACATTTCCACTAGGAACCAAGACTGTGCTTGGACCTGCTCACCATCGATCTTCGCCACAATATGTAATATCACGTTGACATAAATCTCACGGTGGTACCATTTAATAATAGTTTGTATTAATGGCAGTTAGCAGTCATTGACGGTCTTAGAAGTTAAGCATAATGCTCGTTGAGATTGCATTAAGGCCAATTTAGCTGAGATTAAATATACGTCTCATGATTATACCATCTGATCTATTGTGAGTTAATAAAATGAGTAATATAGATACCTATATTACTAAATGGTTATCTGACACAAACTCACATCCACCCATATCAATATATCTCAATGATAATAATAGCATTATGCATGTGGTTTCTCAATTATTGTACTCATTGATGGCAAAGGGTTGTGGAATTTCGATATATTGGGTTATACTGTAGTAATATTATTTTATAAGTATATTCGATATAGTATATTAGTAGAACCTATATAAATATTTATTACTGTGACTCATATAAAAGTGAGTAATAGTAAATGTCCCTTGCGGCTATTGATTTAGTCATTCACTATAATCGACAAATACTACTATAGGTAAGCTTAAAACGCTAGGCCAAGGTAATACGTATAGTTGTTTTTTTTCTTTATGGGTTGCTTTCTTTAATTCGTATTATTAGGAGTTATTAATTAAAGAGTATTTTCGCCAATGGGTACGCGCAATGTCGTATTTATTTCCTTCTGATTTTCAAAATCTGTATGACAAAAGACTATCTCAGACTAAATTTTAAAGGTGAAATCTGTGAAGCCATTATTCTAATTGTGTTCAAGCATAAGTTTTGCCGAGAAATGATTCTAAAATACTTTTCTCCGTGGTAAAATGTTAAAAAGTCATTTAACCTTGAAATGCTAGAATGTCTTGGCGCAATAACTCCTGTCTTGTAAGATTTCCAAATCATCAGACTAAGTTGAATAATAATAATAATACGCTTCATTTTTTCAATTTTTGATTTAATAGCAATTCTAAACAAAATGTTATCTTCCATTTCTGTCCATCAACATGCACACAAAAAGATGTATATTCCTCTCGTTATTAAAAAAAACCACCGAAAACCCATTAAGATTCACGAGAGGTAACATTTTTCCTGACATGATTTTTTCATGGTTTGCAAAAATTATGTCTCATCCACTGATCTACCGTTTTCCATTCTACACCAATATTGTATTCCAATTTCAGAACTAGAATCCGCACAAACCTAAAAAAAAATCTAAAAAAAGAGAAACTTTATTAACCTCAATTAACCTATACATAACCTAAAACATAAATCCGGTAAAGTGCTGAATCCCTAACTAACCTAACCCAAACCTAAGCATAAGTAACGTAATTAACAAACTTACCTCCCAAGAAAATTTAAGTCACTGTTCGACGTTTATGACATATAGTCTCCTATGCAGTAGCGTTAAAACATAAATTTTAGTCCTTTAATGTTTACTCACACAATATGAAATGTAATAATGGTCTTCAAAGATAATCTGCAATATTGCAACTTTATGATATAATATATATAACATTCACACAATATGCAATAACCGGACATCGCCAAAAGGAAAGGAAAATCTACATCAGTTACTAATCAATGAACCTTCTCGAGTGATCGCGTGAAGAAGTTTATACAGCTTTGAGATGTCTGTCAAGAAAAAAAAAATATATGACCTCACTATGCCATTTAATAATATTTTCGTAATAAAGAGCATAAAAATGAACTACTTCCAAACATTCTTAAGGTTAAATCCCTTCCAACTAACAAGAAGATATTTGTATCTCACCTACGAAAATAAAAAATTGGGATCTACTTTCCTAACATATTCTTCAATTAAAAATGTGAAGTTGTTAGAAATGAATACGTGTTGAACGATTAATTCAAAAATATCGGGCAAAATTCAAGTTCTAAATAGAGACCACTTAGATATTATTTAAAATAGATTAGAGAGGATTATTATTGTGATTATATTTATTATTATTTTCGGAATATTTATTATTTATTATTTATTTTATTATTAATTATTGATTATTATATTTAATTAAAAAGTTAGTTATTATTTATATATATATTATTTAAATAATGAAGATAGTTATTATTATTATTATTATTATTATCTATTAATTAGTATTATTATTAGTATTAATTATTATTGATTATTATATATTATTATTATTTATTTAAAATCAACTTATTATTATTGATTATTATTATTATTATTATATTTGATTATTGAATTTATTATTAATTAATTATAGTTATTTATTTATTTAATTGAATTATTCATTATTATTATGTTTTGATTATTAGTAATGATATTATATTATTATATATATTATTATGATTTATTGATTATTATTGATTATTTATTATTGATTATTTTTATTATAGTTAAATATTTTATGTATTATATATTTTTAATAAAATGTTAATATATGATTAAGTATTTTATAATATTTATTATTATAGTTTTTTATAAAATATTATTATAAGTAACTATTATTTATGAATTAACTTCTTTTGTTAATTATTTTCTTAAATATTTATGGTAAAATTGACCGAATCAAATTTTGGACGAGAAAATTAAAAATAAAAATTCTTTAATTTTTTATTCATTTTTCATAAGATTTTTTAATTTTACAATTTATTTTGATTTGTTCATAAAAATTAATGAAAAACGCTTACATAATTATATTTATTATTAAAGTATTTTTTATTATTCATAAAATAATGTATGTTTGCATTAATTTATATTTATATATTTGAATAATAAAAATAAAATTAGAATAATAAAGGAATAATTTAAAATTCCTCTCTCTCTCTCAAAGCTCTTCTCTCTCTCTTACTATCTCTCTCTCTCTCTGATCTACCTCTCCTCTTCTTCTACTCTCTCTCCTCCTCTACTCTCTCTTAATCTACTCTTCTGCTCTCTCTCTCTCTCTCTCTCTCTCTCTCTCTCCTCTAACTCTCAGAAAAGTATTATGTATGTAGAAATCACAAAGTCCATATACACAGTTACAAATTTCCTTCCCTAAAATTCTTGGCAATTTCAAAAATGCCCAACGCTTTGCCACTGAGCCATCCTCTAACCAAGGGACGTGTTTGATGTAAGAATAAATTATAAGCGAATTATAAGTTTATCTGTCAAGCTTGATTTCACACTCACGAATTTCCCTTTGTTCTTCTTCAAGCACACTCTGAATTTTTCGCATCCTCACAACACAATCTGCTACGAAGTGAGCTCTACGATCGCATCAAACCTCTCATGGCTATCATACAAATACCCAGATCGAACTCAAGATCACTCGAGAAAAATGTTTGGAAGCACAGCGATAACACTGACACGAACTCGTTGTGCCTCGCGCATCATTGTAGATCACATTACGTGAAGAGTTAATTAAAAAAGATGGACTATCAAATCCTCTAGTGTGATGTTACGTAGTAGTAAGCCTACCGATACTGTAGGTATATACTATTATATATATATATATAGGCGCTATATATATTATAAGGTATAACTAATTTTTATATAAATATTTATTTTTAAATTTTTATATTTATGAGCATATAATTATACATATATAGATCTATGATTTAAAAATGATATATATAGGGATGTACTAGTACTATATATACTAGTATAATATTATTATATATATATATATATATAAGTATATATATATATAATATATTATATATATATTATATAATATATATTATAAATATATATATATATAATTATATATATATAATATAGTACGTATATATATATTAATACGATTATATATATATTAATATTTTTTAATATATTCAGGCTTACCTTGAAGATATATAATTGGGTATGGCAGTTATAGTATATATAATATATAATATATATAATAAATATATATAATATATATATTATATATATATTAATATATACTATAATATATAATAATATATATATTATAATATATAATATATATTATATATACTTATATATATTCTTATACAGAAACATTTTGCCTTTGAAGGTAGACTCTCAATTTTTAAGGCCTTCAGATTTTTTAAAATAGTGTTGTTCCTTAGATAAGCTCTTTAAAGATTTTTTCAATAAAAGATTCTTTACTGTTAGAATAAATATTACCATTTAGTTTAACTATTAAATATTAATGATAAATAAAGAATACACTTAATTAATATAATAAAGAAATATCTACACATATAATAAACAACAAACACTGTACAAAAAATGCGCAAGGAGTTTCAAACTAAATACTAAAGTTTTCTCCGATGGCTTTCACAAGCTAAGAGCAAACTAAAAATATCCCCCTATATATATATATAAAAAAATATAAGATAAAAATATAATTTATTATATATTTATACACAAATATAAATAATATATATATATTTTTTCTATGTTATAATAATATATTATATATATATTATAATATATATATATAATAATATTAATATATATAATATATATATATAATTAATTAATTTAATATATTATAATAATATATAGAATATCTAGTATAAAGTAATAATGTATAATATAAAATAATTATATTAATAAATACAAAAAATAATACAAAATGCAAGGATTTCATACTAAAAACTGTTGTTGCCATGCTTTTGACACGTTAAGAGAGAAATACTTATCGTGCATAATATATATAATATATTATATATATATATTTAAATATTATTAGATATTAATATTTATAAATATATTATATAATATATTTAATATATATAATATACTAATATATTAAATAATTATTCACTCACATATTAGTTTGTTCTGTTTATTTCTTATCTTCCTACAAACCAGTGCTTCAAAATTTAAAATATTATATAATAATATATTAATATTATAGGACTTTTCTGTTTACTAACTGAGTTACATTTGAATTTTTTTATTAATGTTTTTATATATAACACTTTTACATGGTCTCTATTATCATTAGAATCAATTAAGATAATAGGTAACTGACATATGATAAAAATAATAGGATCCTTTATACGTTCTATACATTATCCGAGAGTTTTTAAATAATTATTTTTTTTATTTATAAACTAATAGTAATTACTAATAGTGGAAAACCGCAAATAAATAGCAATGATAGTTCTGTATATCTCTACAGACCTATCCGAGGGTGAACAGACAAGGTTATATGATCGTATTTCACACCCACACTTCGAGTCTCCGGAGACCTCACCCCCTCTATTAGTATATGGTGAGTGAAATACTGTTCACGAGAAGATTACCTCTCACATTCCCTACGGTGTCATCGTGCAATTTATAACTTCCTCTCGCATCTGTCTCACCCCGGCTCGATGCACATTCTTATCTATATTCTATCTTTTTTACATGTATATGAATTTAGTATAAACTTCCAATACCTGAATCCCAATATATAGTATATAATAGAGTTTTTTTCTTGTAAGGTTGTATGGTAAGATTGATTTAAAAATAGTTGGCTGAATGGTATTGCTTTTTTTTTTTGCATTTGAATAAGCATTTATCCGCATGTATCCGAATACACATATTTAATGCGTCGTTATCGGGTATGTTTTATACCGATAAGCAGAAAACTTCTCTTCAATAGATGTGTTGTTGCTGGAAATTTTGTGCCATCAGATAAAAATCGTAAGATTCAAGGAAAACCCATCTGATAATCATTCTCTACGAATGGTTTTTAAAAGTAGTACGTAGCTTTTTTCGAAAAAATGACCTCTTCATTGTTTTAAAACAATATTTACACAGAATTTGAAAAAAATTATTAAAAAGTAACTTCTCTTTGTACTCTGTGCAATTCCACGCCCATTATCACAGAAATCATTTTACATGGATCTTTACAGATAGTAGCATACTATGTTAAAAAACATAACAAAGATAAAAAAATATACAAACTGACGGAGTGAGTCGTACTTAGAAATCATAAAAAAGAGGGTGATCTTCAAACTATAATAGTAAGATACCATAGTAGGCACTATAATATAAAGAATTCATAACGCTCATTTGAATGATGAAATTTTGTTTTGGAGTTATAGTAAGTAAATTATTTTGTGAGTATTAGGGAATTATCCTTAAATATTAGATAGGAATTTTTAATAAGTGATCACATTAAATATAATATTTATAGTATAATATATAATATCTATTATAGAAAATCACAATCTTCAAATTCGATAGCCTCCCAATTTTATTTATCATAAAAGTTTCAAGCAAACTCTTTAATAAAAGATATAACATGAGCGACATGCAGCATCTAAATGTTCTGTCTCGACTTTCTAAAATTCAATTCGTGAGATTAGTCGATTCACATCTGGGTTGAACGAAATATTTCGAGACCGCGAATAGTATCGAGTAATAACTTTTCTCCTGTTTACAGCATAGAGGCTTCTTCATTGACGCTTGGAGTCTCTATTGTTCTCCAATAAATATATTCATAATATTGATTTATATTGATCAACCAGGATATATGAATTACCTTGAGCTTTCACTGTTGAGAGGTAGTTCACAGGAGAAGAAAATAATTACTGCGCAAAGAATAGTCATATGACTTAATATATATTTAATTCAATAATAACCTTGCTTTTTCCACTTTAAATATTTTTGACAAATCATTCTTTTTATCTACGGTATACTACATAAAATTGTAAATTATTTTATATTACTTTCTTACCATCTATCAATTTTATCATTCATCACACAATGCACATATGCAAAAATAATTGAGTTAAGGAGATACCTACCCTGTCCTACCCTAAAGCACACACCCTACTACTCTGTTTATTTATATTAAAAATAATTTTACTATCTAGTTAAATGTACTAAAACAAATTTAAAAATAACACTAACTCTCCCTTACCATCTATCAAATATTCTGCCTCCCTGTTTAATATAATGATTTTCCCGAAAAGGGTTCATCTACAGGTTCTTATATAGTTCAGTTATATTACTCATTATTTTCATAAGTCCCTAAAAGCGCTTCAATTTATTTACCCTTTTGGAAGGAAAAATAGGTCATAGTATTATTGAAAGTTTTTGTATATAATTATAGTATGATATAAATTACCTACATATCGTATATCGTCAAAATCAATTACCCCTCAGTCGAACGTGCAGCTCATCTCGCTAAACGTCTGACTTCAGCCGACTCCGCATTAGTTCGACTATAATTGTAGGTCAACTCTCGAACTTTGGAATCTGTTCACTTCTGACGTAGGGAGACATGTGAGCAACATCTGAAGAAAAAAAAACTATAAACATTGACTGCGAAGGTGAGAAATAAACAGATAGACAAAACTCACAAACTAGAAGTACATCCAAAAATGTTCCTTATATACAAGTCACATAAAGCTATTTTTTTGATAATTTCGGTGCGGGTTATAAGAAGTTTATTATTACATTCATAAGAAGTAAACATATATAAACATAAAATCTAAATTTAAATTAAAAAAAAATAAAACAGCCAAAAAGTTTTGCGGTTCCTTAAATTTAAAAAATTCCATTTTTTTACAATATCTGATAACCCAAGCAAAAATGAGCAGTTTCGTACAAAAAGTGTAAGGCGGATCTTAAAAATGACTCATCAAATATTATAAAATTTGAATCTATAAAGATAAATGAATATCTAACAAGAGAAATGTAACATAAAATGAAAAATAAAGTCTTGCCTCTTAAAATGGCTTTGGACATAGAAACCAAATCCGTTTTATCTTTGAGATGTTTTACCAAAGAACTTGTCAACACCGACGACTTCTTAGGATCTTCCAAGGATTGGTAGCCTTCGGTTGTAGCATTTAAGATCACACAGTTCCTTTTTGCTGGGCCCTTTACAATGCTTTCGTTCCTTTAAAAAAAATATATATATATATATATATAATACTAATATATATAAATATATTATATTATATATAATTATAATATATATATATATATATATATATATATATATATATATATATATATATATATATATATATATATATATATATATATATATATATAATATATATATAATATATATATATTGCTAATTTGGCAAAAGGAAGGTTATCACCTCTTTTTTTTAATTTTCTCTTATTTTTCTAATTAATATTTCCTCTTCATGTTTTTATTATGACAATAGATATATCATCTCGAACTCAGAAGAACTGATTCGATCCCCTGAGAGGACACATTATAGTTAACCTTAATTATGGTGGACAGATAATGCCATTGTATTAAACTACTTATCGTTTATGCATTTGTCATGATATGACTGACATTAGTTCAGAATTGCACACCTTCCAATTTTTTGACTTTCTTCAACTCCAACTTTCATTCACTTTTCAAGTTGATATTCACCAACCTTTCCTCAATCAGTTCTTTTTTTTTTTTTTTTTTTTTTTTTCTTTTTTGTTACTTCTACTCTTTCTACATTCTACTCACCTCTATCTAAAGGTCTACCACTCTTAGGACTAGCATGCATACCATTCACTCAAGCTACTTTAATTTCTTCAACACTAATTAAAATTCATGAACTGAAGCGCGCATCCTTCACTTTCCTTTTTCCTATAACATTCTAAAATAATATGTAGATGTTATGCCACTCCCTCAATGTTTTCCCCCAATTTCCTATTCCTAGCATTTCTAGCTACTTACAACGACAACCCATTCTCGATCAATGTTCTTTTTTTTAAATCTCTCTATTCCATTATATTTCAAAATCAGAAAAAGAAAAGAAAAAAAAGTCTCAATTAAATCAATACACTTAAAAGTATTAAAATTTATTACAACAATAATTATAATAAATTATATCAAACTACTAACCCATTAATAGGAGCGTTGTGAATATGTCTACACATGTCCAGAACAATAAAGAGCAATGCTGGATCGTTTTTTTGCAAAACACTCCTCACCCATACAGATGAAAGGGTTTCAAGTTCTGTTGTTGAATTATGATCTGGTACAGGCATAAGAAAATCCACACCGCTGAACAAGCCATGACCAGCATAACAGAAAACAGCTTAAAGGAAATTATTTAGAATATATTTATTATATATAATAATATTATATATATATATATATTATATGATATATTATAAGATATATATAATATAGTATATAATAATATATATATATATAATTATATATATAACTATATATATATATATATTATAATATTAATATATATATATTAATTATAATTATAATAATAGTATATATATATCGAATATAATTAATCAGTTCTTGACAAATGATAGAAATACAATTGATTAAAAAATAAAGCTGCTGCTAATTAAGTGATTTTGGCTGAGAGTGAAGGTTCCGAATCGAAGATTGGTAATTATGAAAGGATTATCTTCAATTGCTTAAGAGGCTGGAACCTTCTATTTAGCATCGACTCTTCGATATGATAAATGGTTGATAGGCTAATTCAAGCCACAACCGTCATGTCAATTATCAAGAAACTTCCTGTCTTCCATGAACCCTCTTGAACTCTTTGATCAAAGACTACGCCATGTTTGGATACGAATATGGAAATAATCTAAAGAAACTGAGTGTTGCTACTTTAAATGTGTGCTTACACTAAGGATAAAAGGAGGAAGAGAATGTGCTCCTGATTGATTGAATCCTTGAAAGAGTTGAGTCCAGTGAGTTTGTAACCAGACGTCGGTGCAGGCGTGAAGGTGCTTGCATGGGCATTACATCATCTTCTCTAAGTGTGGAGACAAGGAAGAACATGATGTTGGGGGATTCCTGACACAGAAATTAGCAACAGAGAGTAAGTAGATAGAGACGTAATGAAAGGATCCTGGCGTTCTCGATCAAAACATGATCGGAATGATCGTGTTTTATTCAGTGTATTCCCCAACAAGGAGACGTGGGAAGAAGAATACTTTCTATCGAGAGCTACAAAATGTAAGAGAGAGTCACATTCAAGAAATTAGCGTAATATGAGTGATATTCAAACGAATTTGACAGGACCACGAGAGTGGAGGGAGATAGGGCTTTTAGTTATTGGAGGAAGACCTGCAGGGAGGGTTAATAATTTGTTGTTGTACAGAATTGATATGAAGCAGTGACTATGACACTTTTTACAACATAGATATAGTCACAAATAAGCGATGAATAAAAATTTCATTGAGAGCATACGAATAGAAATCAATGATTGATTAATGCTAACAATAACAAAAGACTGTTTAAATGATGAATGAAGTATACTCGGTTCATCTCGGAAGATCGGAACAACCGTTTGGTTGTAGAAAATGAGAATATGTGTGTTAAAACCATTATAAGTAAGGCTAGAGGATCATGGTTTAAGCTGCGAGCGGATAATGAGAGAAAAATTTAAGGGAAATGGAGGGTAAAAGAAGGAATGTGTGGTGATGGATGCGGAGGTGGACCAGAGTTGGAGAGAATTGAGGGCCCTGTGGGAGGTGTCTGAGAATGTTGTGAAAGTAAAATCAAATCATGGAATAGAAAAAGAAACAAAATCCATGGTGGACTGAACGAAGTTCAACGGCGGTAAAAGAAAAAATGATAAGTTTTTAAAGGGATAAAGACGAGAGGAGTGGAGTAGAGGGAGGAATATGTGAAGCGAGAAAGAGATGAACAATAAAAAGAAGAGAAAAGGAGAGACATGGAAAGATTGACGATAACTGAGTAATGACTTAGGACGAGAAAGCTAACTACAGGCATGCAAAAAGCATATAGAAAGCTCTCCCCGCTCAACTATCAATAAAAATAAAGATGAACATTAATTAACAAGCCGTCGAACTAGTGAAATGTGGAAGGAATTATTTCGAACAGGCTCTTGAATTATCCCGTTTATAATAATAGAAGAGGAACAATTGGAAAGAAACCGACACTGTGCGTTTGGAGAGGAACAGTGGCATATTGTACCTGAGAGGTTGGACAACTGCTGATGAGAAAGATGAAAAAAGGGTTTATTAAAGACATGCGAGATATGTCGCCTTGAAATATTAAGGGCTGTGTAGGAGTGTTTTGTATGAAGGAGAGTAATGAATCAAGTGCTAACGAAGGGAAAACGGAATGGAATAATCGGTATTGTTCTTGTACATAATAAGAAATGTGAATAAACATTTAAAATTACAGAAGAATTCTATATGCCCCAGTGCAAGGTACGAGAATATTGGATAAGGAAGATTGGACTACAGTAAAATAATAGTCAAATGAATGCAACATGTTCAGACGAAGAATCGACAATTTATTTGGTTTTTGCATAGATGATGTGTGAAAAGACTTCTGAATTCAACCGGAAAGCATATTTGGCCTTTATCATTATAGAAAGCGTTTCGACGTGATTCCGAAGGGAATTGTAGGATCTGGTGGAAAAGGGTATATCACTAACTAATAAAGATATAAAACCGTATGTGACAATCTGTATTGCAGTGAAAACAGTCTAGATGTAGTTAGGTTCTGATGTGATGCTGTACTAACAACATGGGTGTTAATAAACAGGAAGTTTACTTCCAATTTTTTCATAACGTTATGGACATATTGTGCCAACGATCTACAGAGAAAGTTGATGAGTGGAAGGATCTGTGCTACGCGGATATTGCTTGGCGTTGTTTCGACGTTCAAGTAGCAGAAGCTCTTGCAGAGTTGATATTGGCAATGGGACGAAGTGCTATTTGGATGGTAATGATAAATCAATAGGGGCGAGATTATGATGTAGTAGGAGCAGAGGCCGGTTGAAATTTGAACGTTTAGGGTAATATACTAAAACAAGGAACATTGAATTATTTATGAGTGTATAGAGGCACATACAAGAAATGACCTTTATGTCTTCATGAAATTACCATAAATTTGTTAAAAATCTCTTTGGT
>JABUQX010013237.1:0-27500 GCA_015478945.1 Trachelipus rathkii | reverse complement strand
TATATATATATATAATATATAATATAATATATCTATATATATATATATAGTATATATATAATATATATATAATACAATTATTAAGTAAATATATATATATTACTATATATACGTATATATATATATATATATATATAATATATTATTATATATAATATATATATATATATATATATATATATATACATATATATTATATAGTAATATATATATATATATAGTATATTATATATATATATATATATATATATATAATATATATATATATTATAAAATATATATATATATGATATTATATATATATAATATATATACTATATATATATAATATATACTATTATATATATATAATATATATATATTAATATAATTATATGATATTCAAGGGGCGTAAACATATGGGAGGCAGGGTTGGTAGCTTCTACCCAATTTTTTTGAGTCTTTTAATAAAATAAATCTGAATGGTAAACGTTAACTAAAATTATAAAATTTTATTACAAGTGAAAAAACTGATTTTATCAAATAAATTTAAAGAAAAACTACTACATTAGCAATAGCAATTATGATCAATTAAATTATTTGGAAATTTTCCTTCCTACTTTTCCCATAAGAGAAAGTTCATACAACTATGACGTAAATAGATCTTCCATTTCATTGTAATATTACTACTTGGGCCAAGGCAGGGCATCATACCTTGCTGTACCCTTAGAAAAGATTCGAAAAAATTCACCGGTAGAAGTTTCCTCCTTTTTCTCTCTCTCTCTCTCTCTCTCTCTTATATATAATATCTATATATATATATATATATATATATATTATAATATATATATATATATAATAAATATATTACTATATATATATATATTATTATATATACAACTTCTACCAAGTATGAACTTCAAGGTAATCTCACTCTGATTATATATATTATATATATATATAATGATAATTATAATATATATATATAAGATATAAATATATATATATATATATCATATATATTATAATAATAAAAAATTTATATATATAATATATATATATATATATATATATAAGGTAACCAAAACTCATGGCAGTAGTCCCTTTCAAGGAGTTGCAGAAATATAAAATAATAAAAAATAGCAATAAAAAACAAAAACAAAGGAAAACTCGCCCAATCCCAAGCCTAACACAAGTCTCTAAAATGAGTGCAGACGGAGGCTTAAACAGGGGGGAGATTAAACTGCACACACGGAACACAGACGACACGTCAAGGGAACCTGCACCAGAATAGAGGTGGCTGGAAAAAAGAAGACACGCGAACAACGTTAAAAAGCCTAAAGTTCCAAAATTCAAAAACATAATTCAAATTCACAACTCCTGTGCTGCGAATAAAGACGCCAATTGAAGGTGGAATGCGAGAGGTCAACTCCCTCGAGCATCTGCCGTTTCAGTACCTATAGAAAAGAGATATTGCATCAACGGCACGTCGCAGAGAAAGAGGGTCAAGGGTGTTTGAAAGTAGGGGACAGTTTATTAATATTTCGTCCTTACATTCAACCCTATCCAAAAGAAGGCTGGAACCGGAGCCACCAAAAATGACAGAACATTTCTCCACACAAGGGCGGATAAGGACACTTATACATTTTTGGAAATAATTCGTAAGAAAGAAAAATTCCTCGCACCAGGGAGAGAACTAACTATATACCTATATGTTATATATATATATATCATATATATATTAGTATAAATATATATATAATAATCTATATATATATATATATATATATATAAGTATAATATTTATATATTATATATATGAGGTGTATAATATATAATATATATATATATATATATTATATATATATTAATATATATATAATATATATATATATATATATTAATATAATAATATATATATATATATATATATATATATATATATATTTAATATATATTAATATATATTATATATATATATATATAGCTCATATATATATAATATATTCGTATATATATATATTATTACTATATTATTAGTATATATAGTACTATATATATATATATATATATTATATATATAATATTATATATATATATCAATATATATACTATATAATTATATATAAGTATATATACTTATATATATATATATAATATATAATATTATATATATTATATATATATATATTAGGCTATATATACTATATATATAATATAATATATATAATTATATATATATATATATACTATATATATATTATATATATATAATATATATATATATATATATATACTATACTATATATAATATATATATATATTTAATATATACTAATACTGATATACTATATATATATATATATATATATATAATAATATTACTATATTACTATATATATATATATATATATATATATACAATTATATATACTATATATATATATACATAATATATATATATATATATATATATATTATATAATATATATAATATATATATATAATATATATTATATATATATATATAATACTATAATATATATATATATATATATTTATATATATCTGTACATATCATATATATATATATATACTATATATATATATAAGTAATATATATTAATATATTATTATAATATAATATATATATATACTATAATATATATATATATAATATATATATATATATATATATACTATCTAAAATCTATATATAATAATATATATATATTATATAGTATATATATATATATATACTATATAATATATAATATATATATATATATAATAATATATATAATATATAATATAGCTAAATATTAAAATATATATATATAAATATATATATATTATAATATCATATATATATATCTAATATATTATACTATATATATATATATTAAATCAATATATATATATATATATATAATACTGCTATACTATATATTAAATAATATTATATAATATATATATATAATATATATATATACTATATCTAATATATATATATATAATATATATATATATATATATATATATACTATATATATATATATATATATAAATATACTATATATATATATAATTTTTATATATTATATATATATAATAATATATATACTACTATATACTATATTATATATATATATTTATAATATATATATTATAATTATATATATATATATACTATAATATAATATGATAATATATATATATATAATATCCGCAAATATAATGAATCTTAAACATTTCTTCTGTATTAAAATCATTTATTTTCCATAAATGAGTTCGTAATGTATATTATTTACCACACATCAGTTCAATAAGTTTTCAGTTAGTGGTTAAATGTAAGTGTTTCTAACGTGTCATAGAAATGAATGGCATTAGATTCTTGAAACACAATTTCCATAATTAACGAATAAAAAACAAATAAAATAAAAATTGAATTGCAAAATTTTCAAAGGAAGCTAGTATCAAATGATGGACATTTAAAAAAAATCAAAAAAATCTGGTTATCCTAGAGTTTTCAATTTTCTTAAAAAACAAAACTTAACTTAACCTAACTTAACCTAACCTAACGTACGGTAACCTAACCTAACCTAACCTAACCTAACCTAACCTAGCCTAACCTAACCTAACCTAACCTAACCTAACCTAACGCCTTTTCAAAGTTTGATACGAAATCAGTGAAGCACAAAAACAATGATGCTTAGCCTTTTTTTCTGTAAATGAAGTATGAATATCATGTTTAGAGAATTGTGTTTAGTAGATTCCATGTAATTGTTATTATTCTATTCAAGTTTATTCAAGGTTTTTCAGATTTCCTGTTTTTTGTAATTAGACAATTTTTCTATTATTTTATTATTATTACATTATTATTATTATTATATTATTATTATATTTATTATTATTCATTTTCATTATTATTATTAAGATATATTATTTATAAATTAAATATATTATTATATAAATCATTTATTTGATTATTATGTATTATTTTGAAATCATCTAATTATACGAAGGGAGGTCAGACTTCCTCACCAATTTAGACGCAAAAATCTTTTGACTTTTTTTGGGTCAGTTTTAAAATATCTACGGAATAAAAATTAAGATATCAGCGTTTATCCAAAGTATATAAGATATATATAATCACATATCATATACATACTATATATATATATATATATATATAGGCAATATATATATATATATATTATATATATATAACACATGATATATTATATATATATATAAATGATATATATATATATATAATAATTATATATATGTATCTTTATATTATATATACTATATATATACACTATATAATATATATATAATATTATATAATATAATATATATATACTATATATATAATATATATATATATAATATATATAGGGTATATATATATATAGTAATATAATATATATATATACTATAATATATATATTATATATATATATATATATATATATATATAATATATATATATATATAAATATATATATATATATATAAATGCAACAAGTAGGACACGGAGATAACTGTGAGAGAACATTTAAAAAAAAATGATTTAGCATCCTACGATAAAATCTATTTTTTTAAACTAAAATCTTAAAAGTTTTCCCTTTAAACTAAGTAACGAATTTACGATGAAATTTATACTTAAAATAAATTCTTAAATTCTGACTGACTTTTTTTAAGTTGTAAAGTTTCGTGACTTTCAAAAAGAAAGATATAGCATTACTGTTCACAAAGAGAGCTTTCAGAGCACTGCACGCCTAGCATTGATCAACAGGTGGTGTGACTGCTGCGTGCAGGACAAGGCGAGGCCGGTAAGAGAGAACACGAGAGTCAGAGAGAGAAGGATACACAGAGAGAGGGAGAGAGAGATCTAAAGAGAGGAGGAATAGGAAGAAGAGAGAATGACAAAGAAGGTAAGGAGAAGAGAAAAGAAGAGAAAACCCATTAAGAGGGGAATGAAGATCGAAAGAAAAAATGTATTTAAACTCTACGAAAAAGGGGAAGACATATGGAATGTTAAGAGAATGAAGAGAGAGATTACTTAATCCTGAAAAATGAAAAAAAATGGATTGGAATTAATGGTGAGAAGATCAATGAATAAATAATTCAAAAGATCATTTATCAAGCAAAGTTGTTTACCACTTATTTTTATTGGTAAATTAAATTTATTTTCTTTCAAATAAAAATGGTGAAGGAGTAAATCCAGAAGAGAAAATTTGATTCGATGAATAAGGTTAACGAGAGCTTAGGGAGATTTTACTGCAAATAAAATAAGAACAATATGTAAATATAGTTGTCTTTTTACTTATTTTTTTTTCACTTCATTTTTCTGAAAATTTAATTTAAAGGTCTGCAAGAAATAAATATAAATTGAAAAGATTGGTAGCTTCATTTTGAATAAATATAATAGTATTTTTTTTTATTATTTAACTAAATATACGTAGTTGCCTGTATAGTTGGATTTTAAACCCTCGGTGCCATTTTTAATTTTACTGAAGTGTAAAACGTTATAATAGGAAAATATTGTAATAGAAATAAAAAATGGAGTTTTTTCCTTAAACCTTATTATTTTCTATTTGAGATAATTTTTTCATAGCTGCACTCACCATAATCAACTATTTTTTTTAAAAGAAATTCACAACTCACGGGTCAGTGCCCTAATCGAGGAAAAGAATATGTACCTATAGAGACACTTAAGATAAAGCACTCCTTTATCCATTATTCCTGGTATCCTTTTGAGGGCCCAGAACGCGTCGTAAAACTAATCAATCTTCAATGGTTAACTGAACAATATGGTGATATTTAGTAAGGAAATGGTACATGACATAAGGTTCTGGCTCTTCTCAAAAGTTTTTTATTCACTCCATCTTAGACGAAGAAACACCTCACAAAAATTTTCAGAAGGGTAGCAAAATAATAAGCAACTCTTTAGTAAATAATATAGCTAAAACTATTATTTTCATTTCATTTTTAATCCATTAAATAGACTTTATTGTGTACCAGTACACTGAAATAGAATTAAAATCTTATCATCAAAATCCTTAAATTGTCTCTTTATTTTGGAACTGTATATTAGTGTAGCTAAACATATTCATAGATAACATATAGTATATAAGTATATACTATCATAATATATTATATATATAATATATACTATAAATATATTAGATAAATAATAATACTACGTATAGTATTATGATCACTATATAACGTAGTACTATAATCATCATAGTAATATATTATATACTATATATACGATATATACTATAATTTGTTAATATATAAGATATAATTATAGAATAATATATATAATGATATATATATATACTAGTAGACTATACTATATAGTATATAATAATTATATTATTGTATATAATTATATAATAAATACTATATAATATATAAAGTAGGTATATAAATATAATAAAATACTATATATAAAGTAATAATATATATATAATACGTAGTATCCTTTCGCAGCGTAGTAATAAGTTAGTATAGATAGATATAATGTTTCCATTTCTTTACTTCTTTAAATAACCTTTCTGACTTCCTATCCGATCGTTCTAGAAACTAGTGAGACAATTAACATTCACGAAAAAAACATAGAAGTTAAGTATAATCAATAAAAGGGCATAAAAGAAGTCTAAAGAAAGCCCCCCTCCCACTACACCTTCCCCTCAAACCATTAAGTGCGACCCGTTGCACAGTAAAAAGAATTCAGCCCAAGGCTTCCGACAACCGAGACCCACTATTGATATACTCTTCAAATGTGATCGGTTCATCCCCTGGAGGAGTCAGGACGCACAAGCGAGCTCACGTCAGCACAAAACCCCTCCAATCACTCCTATTATGTAAATTCTTCTTGCCTCCGCCAAACTCATATTCCTCTCCTTCAGAAATTCCTTTACTGACTCAATTCCCTTTATTCTTCGGTCTTCGCGAACCGGTCGATTCCCAGCTCACGTCACCACACGTATAACATCCTGCTAACTAACAAGCCAGCCGACTCATCTGTCCATCCTACTAATCCATAGACCAGATCAGACTGAACCAAACCCTCTTAAATTCACTCATTTATACTCTCATTTACGCCTTTGTTCACACCATACAACTTACTTCCTAACACGTTAATTCATCATTTTATGAATTCTTCTAACACCAAACACACCCCTAAGATTATCCATCTGAAACAGAAATTATGGGCCAAAAAAAAAAACGCATTAGAACAAAAAACTTTTTTCTATTTTAAAAACCCCGGTCTATTTATTCCACACCATAGTTTCATCTATACATTACCAACGGTAACAACATAGTCTCAAGTAGAACCCTAGTTCAGAAGCTTACCACCAACACCATATATCGCTAGCACCTGCCACAGAACTTCCCTATTAATCCTGTCAAACACCTGCTGCAAGTCCATAGAATCTAAATACAATTTATTCTTCTTTTCTCTCATTTTCTCAATTGTTTGTTTCAAATGTTAAAATTTGATCTACACATCCTACACCACTTCTAAATTTACCTTGTTCAGTCCCTTAGTCACTCGACGCACTCGTTCAACCAAAATACCAGCATATATTTTCCTTACAATATTCAAGAAACTAGTTCTATAGTTCCTACAGTTCCTCTTTCTCCCTCACCCTTAAATGAGGGTACTGTTGATGTTCTAATCCAATCCTTCGGAACTAACCCCCTCCACAAATGCTTTATTACACAGTTTCCGTATCCAGTCAATCACAATCTCGCCTCTAATATTGATCATTTCACCAGTAATTCCATCTATGCCTGCTGATTCACAATTCGTCAACTTTCTCACTCTACCGATTAAATCCTGATTACTAATTACCTCATCCCCAAAATTTACCTATTTCTTCTTACACCATCAAATCCACACACATATCACCTCTTCATTACTGCTAATGTTATGTAGATTTTCTAAGAGTTCCCTCGGCATTCTCCTCACATCCATTTCATCAGTTACGAAAGTGCCATGAAGTTTTCCCCTTACTGTCTTTCTTAACCTTTTCGTATTTCCTTCCAGAAGTGCATCCTATTCCTTTGTAAGCCCCCATTTATCCTCCTTTCAAACTGTTCGTTTACTTCTATTTTCCTCCTACGTATACAACATTTAGTGTTTCTTTTTTTTCCTCCCTATGCCTATTTTCATACACCTTTCTTTCGAGACTTCATCACAATTAACACATTTAACACATCACATTTAGCTTTTAGCACATTTAACCACCATTCTTTTTTTACTTTTGACCGCTTGCGTCACCTCTTCATTCCACCACTCGCTGTTGACATTCTTTCTTCCTACTTTACCACATTGACATACTTCTCTTGAACTACTAACAAAGGCTTCCTTCATTTGTATCCAGATTAGTTCGTTTCATCTTTTTAACATTCTACTAATATATATATATATATATATATATATATATATATATACATAGTTATGTATGGTATAAATATATATATATGTATATATATATTATATATATATATATATAATATATATATATTTATTATATATATATATATATATATATATATATATATATAATTATATAATATATATATATATATATCTATATATATATATATATAATATATATATATTATATATATATTATATATATAATATATATTATATATATATATATATATATATATATATATATATATGCACCGTGTGTGTACGGCCATAAATTTATAAAGTGTTGGACCGTCGGGGGGGAGTAGCCGCCTACTGTCACGGTTCGATAGCGAGAGAGAAAACAGGGGTAATTGCTACTAGGATCCGGACAAGGAATGAACCCTGACCTTTCTTTGTCCACTCGACTCCTCACATTGTGCCATATATATTATAATATTATAATATATAATTATATATATATATTAATATATATATATATTATATATATATATATATAGTATACTATATATATATATATATATACTATATATAATATTTTTGGCTACTATAGGGTTTTTACTTATATGTCTATAACCTACATTTACATGACTTTATACCCGTTTCTCTTACCACTGCACTCTCGGTCAACGGCTCTTTTCAAACGAGAAGGGGTCAAAGTCATTAAATCTAAAATAACAAAAAAATCTACTAAAAAGAAAACAAACAATTTAAAACTCATAATGAACAAGTTAATACCCTCAACCCTGTCCCTTGTAACAGCTATATTCGTCCTTCCAGCTGTGGAGCGGAACCACGGACTTTTATAGAAGGAAGATTGAATATTCAGGGAAATAAGAAGACAGAAGTTCCACAAAAACAGATGTGGCTGAAATAAGGAGGCACCAAACGAGTGATCCTAGTCTGCTGCCAATTATTCCACCACACAATTTTCATGTGATAGAATAAAAAGCTAATTTCTCGAGCACTTCTTACCGTTCGTTGTATAATACCTATAGAAAAGAAAGTATTAAGTGGGAGCACCAAGTCTCTTCTGGTCGCCAAAGATAATTAGGGTTTCACTGGGAGTCAGAAGTATGGGAACCAGTTTATATTCTCTTTGCTTAGCTTCAACTCTAAATCGTCCAACAAAGGTGGTGGCAACGGATCCACCCAAAGTGTGAGAACAGTATTCCATACCAGGGGCGAATAAGTAACCCTTATATACACTGGAGTATCTCTGAATGCCAGAGAAGAAAAAAATTCAGTGAATGCTCAAATCATGAACAGAGTCTTCCTAGTCACATATCTAAGCGCCATTTTGTCTTTCGTCATATCTGATTTGTGATTATTGAGGTTTCCCAACAGCAATTCACCAGTAGTTCTATTTTTTTAGTCTCCCTAGACGCCAATGTTTTAATGCTGTTTCAGCGTAAGACATTTACGAGCCGTCAAAGGGGAATAGGAAATTGGCAAGGTGTTTCTAGAGAGCGAGAAGATATAAAGAAGTTGAGTTCTCGTTCAATAGAGTTGAATTTACACGGATTAGACGCGAGTTGCCAACATCTGAGAATCCGCTACAAGTGATCGAGTGGCAGACGGAGAAATTCACATATAAGCTTTGTATGACGAAGATGAGCAACATCTAGTACAACCGAGGAGCATCAACTTGAAGTGAGTGGAAGAATGTTGAGAGTTGAAGTGCATCGGCATAGAGGATATGAAAACAGAGTTAGATAAAACTTAAGAAGTGCAGCTAAAAGATACCGTTGATTTTAGACAAAGTATGGAATAAAGTTGGAGATTAAACCTTGAACCTGAGAACATCCAAATTAATAAGAAAAGAAGGATAAGTTTGTACTTCCATCTCACAAAGAGCTAAAATAAAACGATCTGAAAGAAAACTAGACAAGAGTAAGCAAGCGAAGGAGGAATCCACAAGCGAAGTAGTAGCCTCACGGCGAGCTAGCGAAGCATGTCATATCCTATATATATTTATATTTATATATATATATATAATACGTATATATACGTATTATTAATTATAATATAGTTATATATATTAATTGATTATATATATTACCTGATTCTAAAAATTTACTCTTATATAATGTATATCTATATACTACTGTGAATTAATCTATTTAAATTCATATTTGTAGGCCGGAACCACATTCGGCGCTGACTCTACCGACATTTATGACGAAACTACTGAGATATTGATATTGAAACCTTAATATTGCGAGTCCTCTTATATATCGTTGTAATAATAAGTATATAATAAAAACTCCCGTATTTTCATATGATCTTCAGGTATATATCTCCCTTTCCCTCAGTATAGCAGAAATTATCTATTAAATCATAGTACATCTACTCTCCTTTTTACAAATATTCCTTTAATTCTCCATCTCCCCTACATAACTGTCCTATATTTATTTAATTTATATATTCTTTTATATTATATATACTTATTATTATTATTATATTATATATATATTATATTATCTATATATATATTAATATATATATTATATTATATTATATATATATATATATTATATTTATAAATATATATTATATATATATATTATTATATATATATTAAAGGAATGAGTATCCTTTTTTACTACAATGGAGTACGTACTCATTTGTTTCTTACAAAAAGAATTACAGATAGACAATAAAGCGGATAAATGCTTCCTATAATCCTACGCAAAACAAAATTTTATAACACTAGCTTCCTTTCTGTGCTGTCTGCGTGTGGTAGGTTTTTGGGGCCGGGGTTGGGGGGTGTGTTGGTGTGTTGTGTAAAGTGTGTGGTGTGGTGTGATCCGGATGTGTGTGTGTGTGTGTGTGTGTGTGGTGTGTGTGTGTGTGGTGTGTGTGTTTGTTACGTTCGCCGAATTGAAAAGAATAATTAGCAGAAATGCTTCGCTCGAGCATTTTTTTTTTCTATAATCTTTTGTATTTGGGAAAAAAGTAAAACATAAAAGACTAATAATAATAATAATAATTATTATTATTACTTATTATTATTTATTTATTTTATTATTTTAATGATATTATTATTTCTTATGTTTATCTATTATTTATTATTATTATTATTATTATTATTATTATTATTATTATTATTATTATTATTATTATTATTATTATTATTATTATTATTATTATTATTATTATTATTATTATATTGATATTTTATTAATATTTTATTTATTTTATAATTATTTTATTATTATTATTTTTATTTATTATTATTAATTTTATTATTATTATTATTATTTATTTAATTATTTATATTATTATATTAATTATTATTATTATTATTATTTATTTTTATTATTATTATTATTTTACTTGATTATTTTATTATTATATTATTCATTATTATTATTATTAATTATTATTATTATTTATTATTATTAATATTATTATTATTATTTTATTATTATTATTATTATTATTATTATTTTATTATTATTATTAATTATTACTATAATTAAGCTTATATATTATTATTATTTTATATTATTATTATTAATATTATTATTATTATTATTATTATTATTATTATTATTAATTATTATTATTATTATTATTATTATTTTATTATTAATTATTATTTTATTATTATTATTATTAATTATTATTATATTATTAATATATTCTTATTATTATTCTTATTATATTGTTATTTATTGATTATTGTTATTGTTATCATTATTATTATTATTATTATTATTATTATTATTATTCATTATTATTAATATTATTATTATTATTATTTTATAATATTTTTATTATATTTTTATTATATTATTATTATTATTATTATATTATTAACTATTATATTATTTTATTTTTTATAATATTTTATAATATTTTTAATAATATTATTATATATATTATTATATTTATTATAATATTATTATAATATATTTTAAATACTTTTATATTTTATTATATTCTTATATATTGTTATTATATTGTTTTTGTTATTATGTTTTATTGTTATATTATTATTGTTTATTATTATTATTATAATTATTATTGATTATTATTATTATTCATTTATTATGTATTATTATTATTATTATTATATTATTATTATTTATTATTATTATTAAATTATTATTATTATTATTATTATTATTATGCCTACAAAACGTCAATTATACCTAAAAAAGAGACCTTTCCTTAGCCCAAAATTTCAGACCAATAGCTATCACAAATACGATATATATATATATTTTAATAATATATTATAAATTAAATTGATATTTATATATATATAATATATATATTATATATATATATATATATACTATATGTTTAGCATTATATATGATACATAATTACCACAATATTATATATAATATACAGATATCAAATCAAGTATTAATTCCTAACATTTCCCTACTCAGTTCCTACCTACCAAATCCTCTTCAGGTAGGAACTGTCGCCCAGACAAGTTAGGCAAAGGCATCTTTCTTTCCTTTGGCCTCGAAACTCTCTTGATCATCAAAGCACTCTAGAAAACTCTTTCTCGACACCAATGTGATTTTTTTTCTGATATGCATAATTTCCCTCTCTTTGAGTTATATATTAAGGTTAGGGTTTTCAACCTATTCTCAATGGATACTAGCAATCTTCACCTTTAATTCATGTGCTCTCCTAAAATATCGTTCTCGAATCAGTGTCTGCCTGAAGATCCGTGTTTCTTTCTAGGCGCTCAATAAGCTTTTTTCGATGCCCTGGTCCAGCCGGCATGTTTATTTCTCCTCAAGGCAAAAATAAGGGTAAACGCAAAGAGTACGGGTTTAGCTAGCCCTATCGAGACCCTAGAACATAGACCTACGGAAGATAAGTCTTTCTTAATGACGTCGGACGTTGAAATCATATATATATATATATATATATATATATAGTTATATAGTATATATATACTATATATATATATTTTATATACTGATACATTATATAATCTTATTGCTATATTTTATATATTTTCCTTCTTTATCAAATATTATTTATTAATAAATGTATTTATACTTTTATGTTCTTGTTATATTTATATTATACTATTATATGTGTATATAAATAATACTCTATCGTTTGTATAGAAACCGGAGACATATATCTATTCGTAGTACCTATATATATATAATATATCCTTAAATTTTAGAGAATATAAACATTCTAATGATGAGAAACGATTTTTCCTCTTTGTTTTAATATTCTCCTATCTTTCCTTAATATTATTTCTGACTAAGTTATTCTCCTAGAATTCTACTACAATTTTAGGCCTATATTATTAATACATACCTTTCTTTTATATTAAATTATATAATAATAATACATATTATATAACTTCTCTATTTTAATATATATAATATATATATATATATATAGTTAGCAATATCTCTTCCTATTACTCTATACTTTTATATCTATACTTATACTTATCTATCATTATATCTATATAAATAATATATTTTTCAAAAAAATCCTCATCCCTTTAATGAAAAAAAATCAAAATTAAAACAACCCGGAACCCTAATCTAAGCAAACCCCTTGTTTTCGAAAATACAAAATTCCATTTATATTTTTTTTAAAAATAGAATTTTTTTTTTTAAAAAACTCTTGAAAGCTTTTTTTATTGATTTTTTACTTCAAATAATATATATATTTTTTTTATTTAAGTCATTTTCTATAATCATCAATATTAAATATAATTGCAAAACTGCGTATTATATATCAATTATACCTTACTTTCTGCACAGAATTTCATATTTATATCATTTTAGAATTTTATATATATAATATATATATATATATACCTTATATATATATACATTATATACATATTCATTATTAATTACTACTAAGGATTATCTCCTTCACTCTATAGTTATATAATATATATTATACTGTGCAGCTCAAAGGAAGTTGGATAAATAGATAAAGGGAGTGTGTTCCAGACTTTACCAGTGTTGTAAATGTATGATTGAGCATAGCAGTTAAGTCTCGGGTCAGAGGATTACACGGAGAGAGGATGAGGAATTCTCGCAGGAGTTCTCAAAGAAAGGTTGGACCAAGACGCTGGAACGAATTCAGAAGAACAATTAGCAAATTGTATTTATGGCCAAAATAGGGCATAAATAGACGAGAGTAATGGCGACCCATCTGTCACAAAGACTAGAAAGATTGGGATGAGAGTTAGTTGTAAGAGTAGGGTAGTAGTAGTATGTAGAGAGTTAACAATTCGACAACGCCCCCTTCTAAAACAACTACATTTTATGAAGGAGAGCAATATTGATGCGTGGAACCACCCCAGAAATATGATTCTTGCTCCATACAAGGATGAACAATGCTCCCATGCAGAGCTAGCAACTCGGGTGGTGAGAAGAAGATCCGAAGAAGAAGAAGATCCTTTTAAGAAAGATCACGAGGAAAGAAAATATAAGACATAATACAGACTAGAACTTGAGAGGTCAAAATACTAGAGAATTACGTTTGGGGGGTTGGACGAATCTATATCAAGTGGAAAGGACTGAATGAAATGAGTTTTTGAGGCATTGAAAACAACCATGTTTTTTCCTTTAACAAACTATAGTAGAGAAGAAATACAAAATGTTCTGATTGCGATCTCATGATTGCTACCTACACTATTTCATTCATTCACTATAGTGGGACGCTGGTTTGAAGTTCGGTGCGTGTTTTCATAATCTGCGACTAGGAGGTTCATATGAGTCTAGTTGTCAGCCTAAGAGGTAGAATAGTAAGAAATTCGGAAACAGAGAGGATCACTATGATAGCAAATTATGAAAAAATCAGTTGGGGATATCGACAGAATTCCGATAACACGCCATGTAGGGAATGTTGGTCATATGACGGGTTAGAAGTCTGTGGCTGAGTCCACATCCCATTCTAGCCATAGAACGATGCAGGGAATCAAGAGACGAATATTATAACATATATAAGAGTAAAGGTGAGTAAATACTCATGATAGAGAGGAAGATTCAATAAATTAATAGAGCTTTGCCTTCTAGATACTGGTTATGAAAGCTTATCGACATGTCTAAGAAGCCCTCTACATTCAAAAGATTCACCAAAATAGGAAGAGCAGAAAGACCATGAGATTTAGAGAAAAAAGTAAAGAAGATCATACAAGTCTTGAACGTTCTTTACAGGTCATACTGGCAACAAAAGATAAATAAGATTAAAAGATGATACTAACACTTCCAGTTAAGAAGAGATTGTAAAACTTTTGAAAGAACAGTAAGTGGATAACGCGATAGAGCGATAATTAGACTGTTTGTACTGTGGGAATACTTCTCTCACTAGAGCTGGATGATAACACACACCTCCAGCAGTAGGAAAAGTCTGAAGTTGATAGGCTGTGAGAAACAGTCATAACCAAGGCATGAAGTTGAAGTCTCGAGAACCATCAATAATTTTGTAGGACCACCGGAAAGAATACCTTCTGATCACTTATCCGTCTTTCATTAGTGTTAAGTATTATATATATATATTACCTCTAAGAAAGAGTGCAGAAAATAAACATTTAATGAACTTATGGATGATAAAATATTGAGAGAGAGAAATTAGCTATTGCAGAGTCTCCTGTAATAGAAGTAAATACAGTCCAATATCCTTTGACAGAGAAAGCCGACCACAACATTATTTCCTCAGAAGATACAGAATGAGGAAGAAGAAGAAGATAGAAGAAAAGAAGAATGAAGAAGAAGAAGAAGAAGAAGAAGAAGAAGAAGAATCGAAGCTATAGTTGACATTTTAAAATTACAAAATTAGTCCAGAGAGAGTTGTTGAGATAGGGAGCCAGAAAGTTTGTTGCATTTCTATGAAGAAAAGATCTTTTTAGGGTCTGGTAAGAAGGTAGATTTTGTTGTCATACTCTTTCTTTCGAATCTTCCTTTTTTATCCCCCCGGAATGAAAGGTCTACAAAAGCACGAGATGAAGAACAATTGATGATTTCTTGATAAACATAGTTTAACATATACGGAAGCTCGTGGTTAGTAGTTCAAGGGAGAATATGAGGTACGTCCCGGTAAAGTGTCTCCGACTAGAAGTCAATTATATATCATACGGAAATAATATGTAATAAAGCTCTAAGATAGATATATATAGAATATATGAACAATTCAAGTTCGAAAAGATAGATAAAAGCACTTTCATCGTACTCCTCTCTCTTCAATATACCATACTATATTATTATTATCTATTATTACGATTCATTTTATTATATAAAATTTGTAAGTTAAAGTATACTATAAACTTACCATTGGAATTTCAAATGGCATATGTATATAATATAAAATTAACTACATATACTATCCTATTTTATATATATATCTTAGTGACTTATCCATTAAATACGTAAACCTTATGCCGACGTTAGATAAACCCTAATCACTTATAATGTAGCTTAAATAATCGTATTCTACAGTGTGATAAACTGTTAAAATAATCTATGTTTAAAAAAATGAGACTTCTTGTTTGTATTCTCTCCTAAGTGCGCGCAAAAAATAAGATAAGGATGCCAGGCTAAAATATATAACCAACCCTCCATTACTTAATGGGTGTAAATAGTACATAACCACTCAAAACACCACAAACCCATAATAATACATAAAATATTATAAATATAAAACCCTAAAAATACTCATTGAATTCCTAAAGCTATGTTTACATTTATTTTCTCTCTTTTAGTCCGTTTTTACCTTATTTTCATTATATATATACATCTTATCTACTATAATTTTATAATAGTTAATACAGCACTTTATAATTATATATTCATATTAAAGCACTGTACAAAAACCTGTTCTCAAATTTTTTTTCTCTCTATTATATATATTTATATCTATCAATATATATATATATACATATTCGTTATATTACTATATATTTTATACTAAGATTATATATATTAGTAACTATATATTCTATATTACTATATGTACTATAACTATTTATTTCTTTATATTTATATATATCGTAGTCCTTTACTATATAACCTAAGTATACCGGTATCATGAGTATTTCTCATATAAATATCAACACTACTCGCTATATATACACTATTAATATATACATCCGCTTATTATAAACACGTAGTGGAGGAATGAGAGACACACGAACTCAATTATCTTAGGGGTTAGGAACTTAAACAATACAATCACACATCACTGCCACTAACCAATCCATAACACACTCCACACTTACCCACACCAACACATCACGAAACCAACCATCCTCCACTCCAACCACCCCTACACAAACTTTCAATACATCAAATAATATTTACACTCATTAATATTACTTACTATATATATATATATATATATCTAGTATGTATTTATTTATTTTTATATCCCTTTCATTATTATAACACACTCATATATATCTAATTACTAGCACTATATGTCTACTTAATACGTTCATTATATCTTTAATATATATATATAGTTATATATACTAATTTTTATATATATTATTAATCATAATTATTCCTTATACTATATAATACCATATAAGATTAACTACTACGTTACTATATACAATCTTTATATAATATAACTAGTATATATACTATATATATATAAGATTATAATATATATTTTATTATATTAAATTATAATATATATTAATATATATATCATTATTATATATTATATTTTATATATATTATATATATATTATATGATATATAATTATATATTAATTCATTTATATTATATTATTAATATATATTTATTTATATTATTTTATATATATTATATAATATCTCTACATTACATATATTCTGATATTGAAATCTTCATTGTTCATTATTATATCCTATATAGATATATTTGAAGTTTATGCCTAATTTTATTTGTACCGGGATAATTTATTAATAAATATTATATCTTTAATTTATCAATATATATTATCTTATAATATCCTGTATTATTTTTTAATATATATATTTGATATATATATTATCATAATATCTTTATATTAATATATAATATAATTTAATATATATATATTTAATATATATACTATATAATTAATTAATTTATATATTATAATATATTATATATTATATATATATTATATATAATATATAATAAATTATATATATATAACCTAAAGTGGAAGTACAATTACATCTATTGTCCAGGGGTTTTAGAATGCTAATAATAGATTAGGCCCTATACCATTTTCAAGCTCGAGGCTGAAAAGAACTAAGTCGATTTCATAAGAGGGTAGAAGGAACCTGAAGGGTGAAAAAATGGATTATTTATATCTTTAGTGATAAATATCGTTCAAGTCGTATTTCGTTGGTACAATGAATTATTTTTTTATAAAAGCTATACATTAATATTTTCGGAAAATTGATAATGCTCACCTAACTTGGCAACCCAGTATACAACCCATTATATATTATATATATTAATTATATTATATATTATATCTATGTATATATATATATTAATATATATATTATTATATTTTTTATAATATATATATATATTATTATAATATAATATTATATATTATTGTAAATTATATATATATTATCTATATATATATATATTAATTAATATATTATATATATATATATATATATATATTTATATATAATTAATATATATATTAATATATATATATTTATTTATTTATTATATCTATTATCTATATAATCTATATTTATATATATATCTATATATATATATATATTATATTATCTCTGCTATATTTTAATATTTATTATATATCTATCTTATCTCTATTAGTTAATATCATATATATTCTATCTCTTTATAATCATTATTAGTACTATATCTATAACTCTATATAGGTCCGCAAATCTACCGCAAACAGGCCAACGGCAATGTAAACCTTAAAACATATATAACAAGCTACACGAATAAATTCCAATTATTTATTAATCAAGTAGAGCTTTTTACCCTCACTGAAATTAAAAAAAAATTAAAGAAAAAATAACGTTTTTTAAAAAAATTAAAATTTGTTTCAATAATGTTGTACACCCAACTTACCGTTTTTTATGAGTAAAAGAAGAAAGCTGGAGTTAGTAGGAGGGAGCGCACAAAGTTGCCAAATGTTGTAAACTTTTTTGCTTTTATAAACTAAACGATATCCGAGGGTAAACAAGAACGATGGAAGAGTCGGGGTTTCTCGTCCTACCGGGGAGACGATCAGGGGGGGATATTCGTTCCTCCACCTTCATTTTTCCTCTCCAGTCTGACTCGTAAAACCCCCTTAAAAATAAGGATATATAAAGATAAAAATCCATTTTTCTTCAAATAAAGCGTAATATAAAGATGGTTATTTGCAACTTTATTGTCTCTACCGTGAGTCATACTAATTAGCTAAGGATAATTTCAAGGGTCAAATCACTAGCGTGCACTTGCAGGTTTGGGAATTATATTTAATCTATTTTAAAGTTTTATTAATTATAAATTATTTATAGATAATAGAATAGGTAGGTATTATGGCCTCTAAAAATTGCAATTCCAGGTTAAGGCTCAAAAGATGTTATATTTATTTTTCCTGTAGATTTTTGGTTTTTTCTAGTTTAACATGCCTCTCCTCTTCGTAGTTTCTGCGTCCTTAATAATTTATAGTTTTATATATATATTATATAATATATATATATATTATATAATATATTAATATATATATATATATATATATATTATATAATATATATATTTAATATATATATTATTATATATTTATATATTATTATATTTAATATATATATATATATATATATAAAATATATATAATATTTGTAATATATATATTAAATATATATATATATATATAATATATTATATAATATATATATATATATATTATATATATTATATATAATATATTAATAATATTATATTAATATATATATATATTATATATATATTAAATAATATATATTATATTATTATATAATTATATTATATATATATATCTGATTTAATATAATATATATTATATAATATATATATTGTTGTTCTATACTGAAATGAATTTAATACCCTTTTCAACATATATATATATAATATATTATTATTACATACCATAAACTGTTTTTAATATTAATATTAATATCAATATATATATACTGATATATAATTATTATATCTATATTTATAGCATATAATATAATAATTATATATTTATCTATATTGATTCATATTGCTACATATATATTAATATATAATAATATAATATATATCTAATATATATATCATATTATTATGGCGATGAAAATTTTTATTAAACAGAATATAAATATGTATTAATATTCCTTTATTATAGTTTTGACAACGGTCGGAGCTGATATTATGGTAAGTTGGAAAGTGATAGAAGTTTTAAATTTCTTGTTTCTTATTTCCTTTACAATTTCCCCAGAAGATGGTTTCAATATAGAATTATTTATTTTCTGCAGATGTAGTAATGAGGTGAAAATATTGCACTTTGAAAATATCATCAGTTAATTTTGATAGAAGAAGGTCTTCAGTCCTAAAGAAACGAAAGTAGATAATGAAATACTTTCCTTTTACGAGAAGCAGAATCTAGAATTGTACAATATAGTTGTGAGTTCTACCATGAAGAGGAAGTGAGATGATATTATTCAGGAAGATCCATCTTTCAATGATTCTCTTGAGAGATCGAAGCATCTTTTTAAAATGTGACTCAAGCATTCTTCCTTAAAGAATCATTCTAATTCTGTTTAATATCGAAACAAAGCTGGGATACCTCTAAATAAATTTATTATGGATGTAGCAAATTTTCAAGAAAAACATGGCATTTTTTCATATTACAGATAGTTTCAAATCAACACACAGTACATGCGAGCATATACCAGTACTATACCAATTTATGATAAGATCACAAACCTACCAAGCTAATACACTATACTAAATCAGAATTAATTTCAAACATACATGTAACAGTGTTCTTACAAAATTTACGATAAAAATATTTGTGGTGGACCATCAAATACACTATCAATATTTAGTGTTTTATATAAAGAAAGATTTAGTATTTATTTGTATTATAAATAAGACTTCGGAGGTCCTATTAATAAGTCCTATTAATAATACCCCCCTCCCAGTTCAAACCCTTATTTATTGAAAATTATTTGCCACTCTACTAAATTTATGGAACAAATTTTCAAGAGTTGATGTTCAAATATATTTATGAAATTAATAATTAAGGAACAAATTTCAAGTGCAATAATATGTCTTTGATAAATATTATGTCATAATATGTCATTAATAAATGTTTAAGAAGAGAGGACATTCTTCAGAAAGCATAAATAAATATATGTATTAAATTTGACACTCGTTTTATAAAATTGATGGAAAAAAATTGATTTTCATTTAAAGAAAGAAGAGTTGAAAATTAAAGCTTTTAAAATGTAAACTAATATTTATTTCAAAATATATATATATATATATAATATTATATATAGTATATATATAGTATATATTATATATATATATAAATTATATTATATATATATATATATATATATATATATATATATATATATAATATTATATATTTATATACTATTATATATATAATTATATATATTATATATATTAATATATTAATATATATATTAAATATATCTATTATAAATAATTATATCTTATATATATATTAATATTATATATGTATTTACTATTATATAATTATATATAATTAATATATAATATAATATTAATATATTATTTATATATATATAATATATTATTATATTAATATAATATATATTATTCAATATATTAATATATATATATATATTATAATAATATATATAATATATATTATATTTAATATCTATATATAAGTATTGTGCCATTATATAATCTTAATCTGCCAAATCGAATTTGTAGTTAAGTTGTTACAATAAAATGACGCAGTCATTTCGTCAAAGAATCCAAATTTAACCAGTATGAACCTTCAGATATGAACTAAAACTTGTATATTTTTTTTAAAAATATTTGGTAATCGTATATTCTATGAATATTATACATATAGTATCTTATAGATACCGAAAATAAATTTACATATATAATCTAACTTATTTCGTTTCATCAATGTTTGCTTGAAAATTTTTTATTTCTAACTTTTTTCTATATATTTTATTACTCACATTTAATTCGTAATCTCAAATTGACATTTGTTATATTTATGTATTAATAACTTACTGGTGATTATCGAGAAAATGAACTCTTTTAACACTTAACGCTTAAGACTTAACGCTTAACGCTTAACGCTTAACGTTTAATAGTTTCACCATCTACGTTCCTTTTCAATGGTGATGAAATGAATTGGGATTTCACAAAACTAGACATGAATTACTTATTATAATGGGAGAGTTTAGAATTACTTCTCCTGCACATCTTTCAGTGAAATGGAATGGCAGATCTGAAAATAAAAAATCCATTGAGAGAAAAATGAGGGATCTCTCGATATTAATGGTATCAGCCTTTTGTTAGATTTACCAGTTTAAATTGATTTTCTCATAATCTTATGATGAACTTTGGTAAAGGTCTGTGCTTTAGATGAGAGAATGGAAATTAATAGTTATATATATATTATTTTAATATGTGTGTCTATAAGTGAAAAGTCTTGCGTAAAAACTAAATATTGGAGTTTAAATATAAATTCGGTTAAATATTAATATAGTGGAGTGAGGAGCGGTGGATTATGTTATAATGTCCCCATGGATTAATTTATATTTAGTATTTGTGATGATAAAAATTAGAAGCAGGTGTGGCAGAGAAAGGTGTTAGACTTCACAGATGAAGAATGGTCGAAGAGAGTGAGAGGGTGCCTGCTAATTTCTAACTCTGTTGATGTTATTTTTGTGTAGCGATTTCTATACGAAAAGTTTTGAGAGAAATTTGGGTGGGATAATTTTAAAAGTTAAAATGTAGATTAGATAATATAGTGTCATGTGCAGATACTGAGAGAGTTCAGCGGTGTGAAATCATTAATTTTTGGGGGTACAATTATTGGATAACATAGATATTTTGAATTTAAATATTGCTTATAGACTAATATGTTTAGGATATGAATAATGAATATGTGAATGATGCATAGTGTATGAAGGAAAAGATTGTGATGCCTGGAAGGTTGAGTGGTACTTAATATATAATTGATTTCTTGGTGAATGCAAAGCGGACTACGTCTTATGCGTGCGCTGGAGGTCTGCCTGGAGGTATGCTGTTACCTAGGTGTTAATTGTAATATTATGTAGTTTGCGAAACATAGTATGTGAGAATTAGAAATGGCATAAGATTATAGGTTGTAGATGGTACAAAATCTTAAGAGTGTGTTATAGTTATGAATTTAGCTAAATGAGGAGAATGAACGTGTTAGGTAGAGTATGTGAGGTGTGAAAATGGCGTCCAAAATTGAGAAAGAATAAACAAGAGTGAATTAAGATGGTTTGGACATATATCGAAAGGATGGAGGGTAGTTGGTTGGTTAAGCGCATGTAATATATGTGTATGTGTGTGCTGATGAATCGACGGCTGGAAGACTGAAGAGGGTAGTTGAATTAAAGTCATCATATTAAAAATAAGAATGTCTCATGTAGATAAAGAGATGCTCAAGTGTGGCATGATGAGTGAAGAAGAAAGATTGTCATATACAGATGAGTGAATGATTGGGTTTTTGTGACGTTAGGTATTGTGATTTAGATGGTACCGCTTGTCCCATAAAGAATGAATACCTACATTAACTAGAGATAGTCACGGTGATGAGTGTTCCTCATACACAGAGTACTTTTGCGTAAGCGTACGAGGTTGAACTTTTTTTTTAGGGCTTAGACGAGCTCTCACTTAAGGGAAAGGATGGGGAGTGAGGTGGAGTGGTTTCCTTTCTAAACTTTTATAACGGTCATGGTTCTTATTATTAGCAACTTTTACCTGGATTCGGTGTATGTGGCCCTAACTCATTACTCACCAACTCTGGGGAAGGAGGTAGATATGAAGAAAAAAAATAAACAAATATATATATATATTATATATATATATATATATAGTATTATATATATTTATATTCTATTATATATATCTATTATATTATATATTATCTATTATTATATTATATATATATATATTAATATATATATATTGGATATATATATATATATATACTATATAATATTATATATATATATATATTATTATATATATATTAATATATATATTATTATTATATATATATATTATTTTAATATATTAATTAATTATTATACTATATTATATATATTAATATATATATATTAATATATATATATATATGAGTATAACCGAGTAAGGGATTGTAATATTGTATATATATAATATTATATTTATATAATATATATAATATTAATAATATATATATATTAATAATATATATAGTATTATATATATATATATACTATATATTATATATATATATATATATAATTTATATATATATATTATATATATATATAATATATATATATATATAAAATACAAAGTTTAGCAAGAGTTTTCAGTGTTTTTAATTCCGTGCACACATCAAAGTCAAGCTTCTGTTGCAGAATCAAAATGTAATTTTTTTTTTGGAGCAGAATTCTTTTTTTTTCCTCTGACGTTCAAGACGGACGAAAAGGAGAGAGAAAGGAATATGAAGAAAGAACTAAAATCGTTTGAAGAGTGTGTTTGATGTTACAATTATTTTGATGTCATGTGTCACATCTCATTTCTTAAGGATTATGTGCTGAATACGTTAGGACTTTATGATATATATAAATATATATATATATATATATAATTATATATATATATATTTATATTATATATATAAGTATATTATATATTATTATTATATATAATATATATATATATATATACATATATATATTGTTAATATCTATATATATATTATATATTATATATACTATATATAATATATATTAATATAATATATATATATATATTATATATATATTGTATGTTAAAACTTACGAGTCTGTTAAAAACAAATAAGGAAACCAGAAAAAATGCACTATAAACATTGTTTAGAATTAAGGTAGCTTTTTTTGAACTGATCTCCTAACTTCACATTTCGTATTTGTTTCAGAACCCCTTGGCTTATTAATGGGTTTTTCATCTCTTTTAACCTAATAAACGGATTCATGCCCGTTGACACCAGGGAGTTTCACAAACTTTTTTTTAATCTCGTTCTTGCTCTTTAGGAATGAAGTTCTTCTATTTTTTTTCCTTCATAAAACTTGTTGTCCTATTCTACTTGCAATAAAAATGTACAACCTTCTGATATATTCCAATTGCACTTTCGAATAATTCTGACTTTAGAACGTCTGTGAGCAGATAATGTTAGTGATGTGGAAACGGGCATTGAGCAAAACATGCTTTGGAATATTTTTCCTTTTTACTCTCTGGAACACCCCTGAACTCACACTCTCTGCTGCTGCAGCCGTCATAATCTCCTGTCTTCTTAGATTATTTCATCATCAAACCAAGTCAGTTACCCTTTCTTCAATTACATTCTTGCAAGACTTTTCCCGTTCCCGTCAAATCATTTACTGGGCGAAACACAAAATCTTCTTTGACGCTAAGAGTAATCAATATCAACGTAACGCACACCAACGAAAATTGTTCCTTCTGGGACACACTCGTCGCGGTCTCATTGGGCTAGAAAAAGTAAAAATTTACCTCCTATTTTCATGGTTTTGGGCACAATTTTTAAGTTGAATGAAATGCGCCAAATGTCTGAGTTAGAGCATTTTGGACTGTGGAACTGGTATACATGGCATTTCTAGCACTATCTTTTAAATGTCCTGAAAGAACATGGTCTCCAGCATTAACACGATATCTTAAAAGACTCAGAAATTGCCATCGTTTTCCCACAGGCACTGATGAGTTCGATCCGACTGAGTCATGAATGTCCAACGTAACGACATATTTTGCTTACCACAGAATCGAATTGTTTTCAACAATTGGACTTAGCGCTTTCTATTATCTTCGGCCTCCCTTTCTTCTGACTGTCAATCTGTTGCGATGCTGCCGATTTTTCCTAGAACCTGCTTTTCTACAGCAAATCTCTTTTCTACCGATTCTTTGTGATATTTAGTTGCCTATTGTCTTTTGAAAGATTCAACGGCTTTCTTTAAGTTTGAATACGGTCTCGAGGCAAAAACAACCAATTTCTAGTGTTTTCCTTTACTCTTCTTTTTGTTTCCAAAATTCAATTACAGCAATTTGAGCATAAATCCACTGTCTATCGGTAAACTAAACCCTTAAAATCATCAGCTACTTTCTTTGAATATCTTTTCAACCTTTTACCTTACTTGAGGCAGGAAAATATCTTTTTTTGAAATCTGGTTTTCCCAGAAATATTTAAATATTTCCACTTTTTCCTTATTGCTAAATACCGTACCTATGAAATTCCCAATATCGTTGGGATGAACAGTTCTTTCTGTATTCCTTGATTGCTCCTAACTTATAGACTCTTGTGAAGGAAAAACATCACCGTCTACTTAAGATTTTTCAGCTACTATCGTAGTTACAGAAGTTCCTGAAGAAACTGATTCTTTGAGTCCGAGAACCTCACTCTTTTTTTTTTTTTTGAAAAAATAAAAAAAACAAAGGTTTTTTATTTTATTATAGTGCTTACTTTTTTTTGCTGAAAAAGGCTCTAATATCTTTTGTTCTTTTCATATTTTTTTAGAATTTTTTTAAGTTGAACAAGAACAAGAACAAAAAATGTTAAACACAAAGTGCAACTATACTAATTCACTAGCACTTGTTATTACGAATTCCTTAAAAACATGATCGATGCTTTTACCTGACACACAATGTTATAATCATTCACTCAAAGGAATTAAGCACGCAAGAGCAAAAAGCGCAATATTTGCCAGACAAGGGATCTCTCAACATGGTTGGACACTATTATTCCTTTTCAAATCAAGCCAACATTGTGCTAATTTGGTACATAACTGTATTAAAATAAATT
>JABUQX010013236.1:5000-12500 GCA_015478945.1 Trachelipus rathkii | reverse complement strand
CATTTATGTACAACCAACTGTCGCTGGCGTCACGTTACCCTAGGTCTGTGTCAGAATTTTAAATATTTCGTTACCAATGCCCGTGAATTCTCTAATATATATTAATTTTTTCGGCTGTGTAGACACGCGAAAATATATCTATCTACCCACAACCAGTAAGTAGGGTGTACGATAACATTTAAATACCAAATAATTAATCAGTTTGATTAAAAATATAAATTATTTAATCAGTATTGATAAACAAATAATTATTTTTCTTACGTTTGGCAAGGGTTTGTAGTTTGTGAGCAAATGACCTTGATTATTTTGACTCAGCAAAGTGTTACCAGCGTTATAATATATTATATATATATATATATATATTATATATGAATATATACTATTATATATATTATATAAGAAAATGGTTATATATATATTTTACTATATATCATATTATATATATATATATATATATATATATATAACATATAATATATATATATATATTATATATCAGTGGCGACTCCAGCAAATTTTTACGACTCGTGCTCTCTCTATCTCTCTTTATATCACTCTCTCTATATATATATATATTATATATATATTAGATTAATATAAATATATATATATATATATATATATATATAATATATTATATATATATATTATATATATGTAAGTACTTAACGCCCACACGGAACGGGATCTCGGATCAAAAAAAAAATTTCCCAGGTAGCCTCTCTATGATACGTAAATAGATGTTTTAGGGTCGAAAATGAATTTTTTTTCCTGACCTGACCTGACCTGACCTGACCTGATCTAACCTAACCTAACTAACCTACTTAACTTAACCAACGCTATAAATACATAAATAATTTCGCCCCAAGAACAGGTAAAAAAAAAAAAAAAAAAAAAAAAAATTCATTTCGACCCTAGAACATCTATTTATGAACAGGATTTCGACCTGTTAAAAAAATTTTTTTGATCCGAGCTCCCGTTCTGTGTGTGCGTTAGTACTTTGTCCATAATATATATATATATAGTATATTATATATATATATAATATTATATATATATTATATATATTATATATATATACATAATATAAATATATATATATATATTATATATATATATATATATATTTATATATAAATAATATATATATATATATATATATATATTATAAAAGTATATAAATACATATATATATATATATATATATATATATATATATATATATATATATATATATATATATATATATATATATATATATATATATATATATATATGGGGAAAACTGGTTTCGGTGGGTAAAACTGGTAAGTTTAGAAAATGTGCTATATTTTCATAATGACAACCGTTATGAAATTGGGGAAAGGTTTTTTTGGTAGATAAAAGACTATATTTTAATATTATTTCAAAAGTAAATTCCAATAAATTGCAATTATAGTTAAAAAAATTTACGACAAAAAAAAAACGTTTTAAAAATGAAAAAAAAAGTCTAAGGTCTGCACAATCTCTAAGACTGAAGAGATCATCATTTCGCATTAACAGCATACAAAAAGGTGTGAAATTAAGAGTTTCCATGTATGTAATTGTATTTAGTGATATTATTTTTTAAGTTATTAAGTGGTTTCACTTTTGGGGTAAAACTGGTAACGGGGTAAAACTGGTAACTATATTTTCATGTATAAAAAATTTTTTTTTTTAGTTTTTAATAATATTTTCCCTTTATTATATAAATATAAGTATAAATACCTAGGTATGTATTATATTACCGTGTGTTATATATTATATTTTGATAATTATGTACGTAAAAAAAATAGGCCAAACTTTACATTATAGTACGCCAATATCTCGAGACCTACGATACTTATTACATATTTGGAATCAGCGTATAAAGCTTATTACTGGAATGTTGTTAAAAAAATAATAATAATAATTTTTTTATTTATTTATATATATATATATATATATATATATATATATATATATATATATATATATATATATATATATATATATATATTATATATATATATATATATATATATATATATATATATATATATATATAATTTTTTTTACAGCACTCCACGAATAAGCTTTATACGCTGATTCTAAATATGTAATTGGTTTTCTTGTAAGTATCGTAGTTCTCGAGAAATCGGCGTACAGTAATGTAAAGTTTTACCAAAAAATATGATGCTCAGTAATGCTAGTAAAGTTTAAGTTTTACATGTTTTTTTTTTACCCAAATTTATTTTTTAACACGTTTAATACTTGTATTACATATTTTTATGAATTAAATTAGTAAGTCACAAACGTACGAGAAATAAAAATTAAATTACATTTTAAACCGATGCACCTACCAGTTTTACCCAAAAAAAAAATTTTCACACTAGCATTTTTCAAAAAATTACTAAAAATATTTATTTTCACATTTTTAATATTTTCTTTATTTTATAGCATTTAAGAAGGTTCAAATTTGAGAAAAAACATTTAAGTATGGGTGTAACTTGAAATTTTGATTTTTCATGACTTTAAAAAAAAAAAATCCTAATTTTTTACCAGTTTTCTCCCATTTGAGGTTATATATATATATATATATATATATATAATATATATAATATATTCTTTAATATATATATATATAGTATATATTATATATATATATATATATATTAATATATATATATAATATTATATATTATCCCTTATTCATTATATATATATATATATATATATATATATTATATATATATATAATTAATATTATATATAATATATATATATATAATATATATATATATATATATAAGTATATATAAATTAAAATATTTTGAGTGGTCATATTAAATAATTTTTTTTAAAATTAGCTAAACGTTTTCTAGTAATATTTCAAGGTACTCTTTTTTTTTCTTTATAATTCTAAAGTATTTTAGTAATATTTTTATTATTTTGTTTTATTAAATATTTTTTGTTATAAAATATTATTTATTTGTATAGTATTTTAACATTCATTTAAAAATAGAATTTATAAATAATTTTATACTCTAAAATCACAAGATATGATATCGCCAATTGCTGTTCGGGCACGGATTAGTCCTTTTTAATGTTAAAGTATTTAAATACGGCTATTCTCTTTTTCTTTTCAATTTTGCATAATGCTTACATATTTTTATGTAATAATTTCATTTTTTTGACCAACTTTCGCAAAAAAGTAAGAGAATTTATCGTAACATTATGAAATTGGCAAAAATAGATCGTTTATAAAATGTCAACTCGTGCTGAGCACGAGTAGCACAAGTGCAGGAGTCGCCTCTGATTATATGATTATATATATATATAAAATTATATTATAGAAATTTATTTATAACATTTGTTTATAAATTTATATATTTTATTTATAACATATATATATATATTATATATGGTTAAAGCCAGTTTTTAAAAACCACCAAATATCTCAAACCATATCTCAAAAACTACAATACGCTACAGGGAAAAGAAATATATTGTTTGGAATTCCGGTAAAATTTTATTGCGAAAACTGTTAAAAAAAAAAAAAAATCTCAAAAAATTACAATAGCCTACAGCGAAAAGGATTACACTTTTGCACAAATTGTCATATTTTAGTTAGCAAAAATGTAAAAAAAATATATAAAATAAAATAAAAATAAATATTGGCTTTTTTTTTTTTTTTTTAGGAGGCAGGGACATAGTATATATATTATTATATATATATTATTATATATATATATATATATATATATATATATATATATATATATTATATATATATATATATATAAATATATATATATATATATATATATATATATATATATATATAATATATATTTAATATAATTCAAAAATGTCATATTGAAGACAGCATATATATATATATATATATATTAGGGATGTGCCGAATATTCGGTAAGTATTTGGTATTCGGCCTATTCGGCCAAAATACCGAATATTCGGTATTCGGCTTTTGCCGAAAACTATTCGGGCCGAATATTGAGCTTTATAAACAATAAATTATGTCAATATAAGGGAAAGTTATTTCAATTTTAAATTTGAAAATTTAGAAACTTATTTTCCAAAAAAAATAAATATAGGCAAATTTTGTAGCCAATAATATGGCGAAAATCTTTGTCATTTGTCAGAACCTATAAGGGAGGGCCTTTGACATTTTTTCAATATTCTAAAAATAGAATTCATTTAGTGATACGAGATAATGGACCAAACATGGTAGCTGGTATAAGGGAGAGTGACTTGCTATCAATTTCATGTTTTATTCACATGTTGCAACTATGCATTCACGATTCAATATTATGTCAAAAGTCTGTTATGATATTTTATTTACTTGCAGAAGCATATCCTCTCATTTCACCATTCAGCACGGCAGCTGCAAAGCTGTAAAACTTTACAGATTGAAGCTGAATGTCCAACAGCATTAAATTAATTCAAAGACGATTTCTACCGCTGGAACAGAACTTATGATAGGCTTAAAAAGATTGTTTGAACAAAAAATTCCCCTATCCATATACGCGCTAAATGCAATCAGAAAATGTTGACTGATTTTCAGTGGCAAAAATTATTCCATTTATTTGAGCCATTTGACAACATCACTAAAAACAAGCATTAAACGTGAAGTAACAGTCGCCCAAGTGATCCCTTCCATTTTAGCAATAAATCTATTTTTAAATAAGGCAATTAAAGCAAAAGCTTCAGTGGAATAATTACACTCGTTGAAGAGCTTAAGAAATCAGCAGAAAAAAGACTTTCTAAGGTTTCTATGTGATAAATCCTTGTGTGTAGCTACTTTCTTAGATCTACGATTCAAGCTAATTTTTCATCATGAATCAGATGAATCAGTAAAAAAATAAGGTCGTTGAGGCATGGAAAGAAATGCATTAAAATTTAGCTCCTGACTCTTTCTGCTGATGATGATCACGTAGTGGAAAAGTGAAGCTGAAGGTTCCATTTTCATTTCTTTAGTGGATTGTTTTAAAGAAATTGTGGCATCAAAATCGTCATACAGAAAAAAAAGTGAGAGTGAAAAAAGAAAGTCCCATTGTTCTGACGATGTGATTATTGTACATAAAAGTAAAGGCTACATACGGAATTACATCCAAAAAAATAAATAAAAAGTCCAAAAATAATATTTTTTTTAGGGTTTGGGCCGCCTTTTTTTTTAAAAACCCTTTTGAAACCCCAGGAGAGATGATATTCCCTTCAATTGGTGGAAAAACACTGGAATTAGTTTTATGAATTTGAAAAAACTAGCAATTAAAATACTTCAGCTCCACAGTCATCAGGTCGAAAAGGTGAAAAAAGATTTCAGAACAGGAAGGAAATATTAGAAGCCCACAAGAAATGTGTTAACCCCTGAAAATGGGAGAACTGCTAATGTTCTGTCATTTTAACCTTAAAGCTTATTCAAATGAAGTTATTATTATTTCTAAAAAAGAAACTTTTTCAATTTTTATTTAATTTATATTTTAATATGTGAATGGTTTGCTATAGGTAAGAAATATTATTTACTTTGTGATATTGCTTTTGTATATAACACTTGATAAACATGAAATTTCTTGGACGGGGTTTCGCAATTGGTTATTGATGTGCTGATTCCAAAAATGTAATCGGTTTTTGCATATCACATCGCATTTGTGAGATATTGTGTGTAACACAGATTTGTAAAAATTTTATGATTTTACCTTTTTCAAGAGGGTCTATCACAATTATTGGAGTATAATATATATATATATATATATATATATATAATATATATATATATTATATATATAATATATATATATAATTATATATATTAATATATATAATATTATATATATATATATATATAATATAATATAGTATAATATATAGTATATATATATATATGAAAGGAGAGAAACAAATCGCAATGATCATGATACATGTCTTGATGATATATGATTAAACAATATATAATACAACAATGATAAAGAGTAATTATGTGACAACAAATGCAATCGTCAAATAGACAAGAATGGGTTAGTAGTAAACATACCTACCGATGGTTAGTAACTTTTTACTTGTAGACGTCTACTGTGCATAGCCGTCTGGAACTATTCCTCATCAAAACAGCGAACAAACAACAGTCGCCAATCATATTAGATTATTCCCAAACTATGCCTAGGTACGTAACCTTCCATGAACTTTAGATCTTGATGAAGTGTTCACCCTGCTCATCACTAACATCACCTAGGTTACCGGAAAATTTGCTTAGCGGAAGAATTAAGTAGTGAAACTCCACTAATACATTCTACCATCCATGAGAATGAAAAACTGTCTAGCAGTCCTGTACAATGTAGTGGGTTCTCGGCTTTCCTGTTCCCCAAGAAAATTCTGTGCTACATGTGAAAAAGTCATTGCGCGCACTTGCTACCATCACAAGTCATTGTTGTAGCAAAGGCAGCATCACGGAGGAGTTTCACCGTATTTGTGGGCCATCAAATATCCCAGCTTTTTTCTTCATCGTCACTCAGACCAGAAACGTTGAGCATATATAGCGGAAGCATTCACCATCATGTCCAGGGCCTTCACAATTGTTTCATCAAACCAAGTTTTATGTGTAGTGAAGGTAAGATGATGGTTTTCTCTTCTGTACAAGTGGTCACGTACGATGTTCCTGTCACCTGGCGTCAAGTTTCCCTCGGTGGCCATCTCTTTTGGTCCACTTGTACTCCGCCGCACTGGCATGCCCAAATGGCCATCGCCGCAGCAAAATCCGGCAGAGATATTTGGTGTGAAAAACCCATGAGTCGCACCATTGGCGAAGGTATGGCGATGTTGAGGTCGAACGCATATTTATCATCCATGTTACCTGATATTGTAGACTCTCCAAACTGTCTTGATTTTGCATACTCCTCTCTCATCCGTACCGAGCACCCTACTGGAACCGAAGCAGCATACCTGTTGCCGTTGTGTGACAACACACACTTTAAACTGGCTCTTGGAAGTGTTCAATAAAACAGTCGCCATTCACCTGCATCGTATGCTGGGAGCCCCATAGCGAGTAGTAGGCCTGCAACCTCACTGCAATACACAGGTTACCATCTGGCTGGAAGAGCCTCCGCAGCTCTGCTTCTCTGTTACGATAAAATGTTACTCTTGTGCATGGTCCAGAGTCATTTTCATGCAACCTCGAAGCCAACAGCTCGGACCAGCTCCCAAAAAACCATACAAGATCGTTCAGTCACCCTGGGTGAACAATGACGGACCATCCGACTTATTTCAGATGGATGTAGACAATCATCCAGGTCATTGCATCATATGTAGACGACAAGTTACCACATGTCCTTCCCGAAATATCGACCGCAGTAAAACTTGTTGCTAGCTGTAGATATATGCGGAAGGTAAACGTCTATACAGCCTACGTTATGTGCGCACATGAATTTGTCATTCTTAGGGAAGTAATTGCAAAAATAGGGAATCCATGATTGCCCCCGAAAACGG
>JABUQX010013235.1:32500-44594 GCA_015478945.1 Trachelipus rathkii | reverse complement strand
ATACAAAAATAGTAATTGTAACAATTACCAAGTAGTCGCCTAATTTATTAAATCGGTTATCATAATTACTACGATATCGGTGTTGTTTTTAAATGTTATGTAGTAGAATTTACCACTATTGGGGTTACAGAATGTTAACCACTTTCGGAAATTTATTTAAACTACTAAAAAAGTCAACCCTACTCCATATGAAAGTTCATTGAACAACTCAATAAATAGTAAAAATTTTACCAGGTAAATTCGGAACATAAACTACCGGGTAGTAAAATGTACTAAAAAAATAGTTAAATACTGCTTACTACTCTAGTAGTAAAAATTTTACTACTAATTTTTCTAAGTGTATATATATATAATATATATATTATATATATAATATATATATAATATATATATATATATATTATAATATATATATTATATATATATATATATATATAAGCTGAAAAGTACATAAAACCTCTTAATTTATTTTTAATAACAAATATGGGACTTTATTAACCCTAGCGCTTTCCCCCGATTTCAATGAAACTTCTGAAAAGGTCAGAAATCTGTTGTGATTAAGAAAATTCGTAATGAAACTGCCGGAGAAACCCCCCCCCCCTTTTCCTAAATAACTCTCTTTAATGTATATATTAAGTTTATATTGAAACATAGTAAAAGGAAGAAAAATTATAGTAATTTTAAAATAATCTTAATAAATTTAAAAAAGGAGACTTGTAAATAATAATATATTCCCTCTTTTTTGATGACGCACTGAAAGAAATTCGAATTCCTTCAATTATATTATTAATTTATAAATGCTTTTAATATATTATTTCAAAATTCAAATTTAAATATCAGATTCGTAATAAAAGTTTTAGTTTACTTTAATATTGATAAACTGACTGAAACAAAAATTATTTAATATAAAATAGTTTGTCTTAAATTAACAATTTTCTGTTATATTTGAAAAACAATTTTTAAGAGTTACTTTTTCATTTCTAATTTTCGGGTTGACTTTTTTTATTATTATAAAGTAAATCTTTTAAGTTTTAATATATATATATATATATATATATTATATATATATAATATAAATAATATATATATATATATATATATATATATATATATATATAATATATATATATATATATATAATATATATATATATATATATATATATATATATATATATATATATTATTAGAAATATTTTATTCCTGTATTAAACCTTACTATGTTGTTATTAACTATTTTAAATTGAACTTGGGTCTTTTTTAAAATGCTTACAAGATTTTAGAGTATTCTTGTATCTCACTGTTTTGGAGACTTTCTTGAAAAATATATTTTGTCAGGCAATACCAAAAGTTTGTTTTTAAACTTAAAAACGAGGCACTTGAAAATTAAGAGTCACGCAGAGCAGATTGCTGATATAATTAGGTTTAAAAATGTAGCCGTGAGCTATAACGGTAAAGTAGTCTTTTACCTTTAAACTTAAATAATATTTTTAGTCTTGGGTTCTGAACTTTCTCCTTTTTATTAAAAGAGTAAACAGTGCCCAACATAAATTAGGTCAGGTGTAACCTTTTCTTTTTGTTCTATTTTAACCTTATACTCAACTGATTTTAGTTTGGGACAAGCTCTTTGTCCGGAAGATTTGTTTAGGCCTTAAGCTAAGAATTATTGCAACTACGTATATATTTACTATAATTAGCCTTCAATTCAAAGGCTTACTTCAAGTAATAAATTACTTTGAAATCTCACAACTGTCTTTAAATTTTATATTATAAATATTAGGTGAGTAATTATTTGATTCCTTAACAATTTTAGATATTAAGATAGACTAGTCCTCATTTTAGGAATGAGCAGTTCACTAACTGTTCTAATTGCAAATTAGAAATATTCTGCCAAGAATAATTTCTTATAACTTTCAAAGTAATTTATTAGAGGACGTCTATTTTAATTATTTATATTAGCTTATGCTATTTGAATCTTATTACTCACCATATGGTTTATTAAATTTTACTTATTACTTGGAGTATGTAGCCTAAATTTGAAGTTGGCTTGTAACGTAGTTATTTGTTGAAGATTATAATCACATTGTTTTAAATTTGTTATTGTTTGCAATATGGAAATTTATGTTGCACCCTATAGTGCAAGCGAAGAATCTGTTCCTTCTGTTGAAATTAATTTTGTAAATACTCTTCTGTTAAAAGCCTATCTATTGCAAAGTGTTCCCTAAACAAATAGAAATTTGTGTTATTAGCTTAAATTAGGTATATGTTAAATTTATTTTGATTAAAATTGAAATTCTGGTGCCTAATGAAAGACTGATAGTCTGATAGCCTACCTATTTCTTACAAATTATGCTTTGCTTGAGCTCTCACTGTTTGCCGAATAGGCTATTATTGACCTAGGTATAGGTTTACTCTTAGTGCTAGGGCATATACAAGGCCTGCATGTGTTTTGTGATAATCCTGTGCCTTCTTATAAGTTTATTTATGTATGCTTGTAATAGCTTTGCATTATTGAGTTTATTAATGAAAAAAAAAAATTAATTACCCCATTTAAAATTTAAAAAAAAAAAACTTTGATACTAAAATTAAGTAGCTATACAATACCTTTCAAGTGTTTACCCAGCTTGTTACCATATTTTGAGGGATTAAATTTAAATTTATACTTATATTTATTATTAGAATTACTCTATTCTGGCTTATAAAAATTAACCCTAATACCAAGATAAAATGTAAGCCTATTGAACTTGCGATTATGAGCCTTTACATGAATTTAAAGTGCCACTATATTTTAGGACCTTTATTCATACTTACAGTAGTCATTTTGATTTTACCTTATATAGGCTTTTTATTCCCTTTCGGATATGGTGGGGGCAACTTGGATATATAAAAAAAAGAAAATTAATAATATTAATTGCATGTATTGCTACTTTCGCAGACACATTGCTTTGTGCATAGAAGGGCACAAATAATTTGTAAATATTGCTTTAGATTTAAATTAGTTGTAGTATTTAGATTAACAATTTTAGGTTTATTTTTGCTTAAATGTTGTAAATAACTTTTTGCTTAGGATTCTATTCTCGAATAGTATCTTCTCTTTGTATTTAGGCCTAATAATTATTTTATGCTGTAAATTTATAAGAATCGGTGATGGAACACTTCTGCTCTACTATTCCCTAACATATGGTGCTTCTGCATGAAACATTTTTAAATATTTTAAACATTGCTCTTATGCATTATTAGGCTTAAGTTTTTAAATTAATTACATTAAATTAATATGTGTGATAGGCTAATGCCATCTTTCTTTGCTTTAATATTTTATTAGGACTACTGTCGTCAGACGGTTTCCGCGTTAAAGATTTGTTTTAAGACTTCTATCTTTGGGTAGTGGTCTTCCTTTAAACATTCATATCTATTTTTTGACCTATTGGGTTTAAAACTTTTACACAACATTTTGCACTTATTTGGCATATTTTGGAATAAAAAATTCTTTTATAAATTTTACTTACGTACATTACTGTGTTTTTAAACATTTACATGACCTAACACATATATGTGTTGGGGTCTTTACTTGGCCTTTGGCTTATAAACATTTACATGCACCTTACATAAATGTTTGTCCTTTATTGGGCCTTTGGCTTTGAAACATTTACAGGACCTTTACATAAATGTTTGGTCCTTCATTATTTGGCCTTTGGCTTTTAAACATTTACTTGACCTTACATATATATGTTTGGTCCTTCATTATTTTGTCTTTGAGCATGATCAAGAAGCTAACACTTGACCTTAGATATATAAGTTTGGTCCTTCAATAATTGACCATTTGCATGTTTTGTCCCTTTATATCAGTTGTCCTATGGGCAGTTTAACAATTATTTGACATTACATACGGTACTTATATATTTTATTTGGCCATCGGCTTCCTCGGAAAAAAAACTTTTGACCCATGTGGTCTTTTTTGATAGTTAATAATAATAATAATAAAAAAAGATTTTCTTTGAACCTTTTTACCCATTTAATTCTGGTTTAAACTGGTTGCTTATTGCACAACAGTGCTACCTTATACTCCTATTCCCTTTTTTGTCTCTGGGTTTACAACAGTGCCTGTTAGGTCTATATCACAAACATGGTTCAAAGCTAAAATCTTACCTTTTAAAAATTTTAAATTATAAATTTATTGTTTTGATTTTGCACACTAGTCCTTATGGACTGTTCAATTATATTTGAATAATTTATTCTGAATTTCCTTAGTGATTTCCATATTTTGAATATTTTGCCTATATTGTACAACATATGGCTTGAACTCTTGTTTAGTAACTACTTAGTACTTTAATTTGGTCTCTAGCATATGAAGTTTATATTTGTTTACAAGAATATCTGGCATTCATGCTGGACTTATTTTTTGATTGTTTATTTTATTGCATGTTGCTCTGTATTGAAATTTGTTTTAAAAATTGCTTGCACTTCGAACACTGCTTCCCTTAATTTGCTGAAGGAGCATAAGAACATTTCTTATGTTCTTGTGTTCTTTCAGCAAATTCTTTTTGTCGGGAGGTTATTAGAAATATTTTATTCCTGTATTAAACCTTACTATGTTGTTATTAACTATTTTAAATTGAACTTGGGTCTTTTTTAAAATGCTTACAAGATTTTAGAGTATTCTTGTATCTCACTGTTTTGGAGACTTTCTTGAAAATTATATTTTAGGCAATACCAAAAGTTGGTTTTGAAACTAAACGAGGCACTTGAAAATTAAAGCGTCGCGCAGAGCAGATTGCTGATATAACTAGGTTTTTAAAAATGTAGCCGTGAGCTATAACGGTAAAGTATTCTTTTACCTTTTAACTTAAATAATATTTTTAGTCTTGGGTTCTGAACTATCTCCTTTTTATTAAAAGAGTAAACAGTGCCCAACATAAATTAGGTCAGGTGTAACCTTTTCTTTTTGTTCTATTTTAACCTTATACTCAACTTCTCTATCTCACTAAACCTGATTTTAGTTTGGGACAAGCTCTTTGTCCGGAAGATTTGTTTAGGCCTTAAGCTAAGAATTATTGCAACTACGTATATATTTACTATAATTAGCCTTCAATTCAAAGGCTTACTTCAAGTAATAAATTACTTTGAAATCTCACAACTGTCTTTAAATTTTATATTATAAAAATATAAATATTAGGTGAGTAATTATTTGATTCTTTAACATTTTTAGATATTAAGATAGACTAGTCCTCATTTTAGGAATGAGCAGTTCACTAACTGTTCTAATTTTAAATTAGAAATATTCTGCCAAGAATAATTTCTTATAATATATATGGAAAGGTGGTTGGTGCAATTAAATCATTGCTGAATGTAAAAGGACTAAGTCTTGATGCTATATATATATATATATATATTATATATTATATATATATATATATATATATATATTATATATATATATATATATAATATATATATATATATATATATATGGCCGTAGGGCAGGATTTCAGTTTAGGGGTGCGGCAAAGGTTTGATGTGATTATATATATATATATATATATATATATTATATATATATATATATATATATATATATAAATATATATATATAATATATATATATATATATATATATATATATATATATATATATATATTTGTTTGTAGTTTAAGCAATGATCGCTAGAGTAAATATTTATCAGTAGGAGGGCCTTATTGAAAAGATTAGAAGGAATCAGTTAAGAAAAATAATTACATTTATAAGTTAAATAAATATATATTCTTGAGCTTTCGTTCCTAAGCTGGAACCTCCTTCAGAAGAAGTATATTATAAACTAACATGAAAAAAGCAAAAATTATTTAGTTATGTAATATTTTAAAGATTGGATAATTTAATTTTTTAAAAAAATTGTGTGGTGCTCAGAATATTATTTTGTATTGTGTCTATGTTATAATCACCTTTTTGTTTATTGAAATTATTTGAATTGATGATGCAGAAGGATTCAATGAATTTTCGTTTTTTTAGATTTTGTACATGTAAAATAGGTGTCATTTGGTTAATGTTAATGGAATGATTATAGGTAGAGCGATGGAGTGTCAGGCATGGGCGTAGGCAGGATTTCAATTAGGGGGGGCAAAGGTTGAGTGATATATATATAATATTATATATATATTATATATATATATACTATATATATATATATATTAATATATATATATATAATATATATATATATATAATATAATATATTAATATATATATATATATATATACTATATTATATACTATAGCAGTATCAGCGCCAAATGCTATCGACATACTGAGAGTTCCAGCGGAAAATACTGTCAAATGAAGCTAGCTGTATAAAAAGCACACTGCTAGTTAGTTGACTTCAAGCCAATATGAAAACGAAAACACATTAAAACTATAAAAAAATGTAAGTTAGTAATTAGTAATTACTCCTTCAGTTTTTCTAATAATAAACCCTTAAAAACGTCGTCTGGCAAAACATATAAGGGGGGATTTTTTTTTTTTTTTCAGGGTATTTTTAAATTTTTTATTTCCGGCCCCCAACCAAGATTTAGGGGGGGCAAGTGCCCCCCCCTGCACCCCCCTGCCTACGCCCATGGTGTCAGGGAAGAATTTTGATTGTCGTGTAGAAGGTCATGTTTGTGTTGATATAGGCGACGTGTAAGATCATGGGTTTTACAATGTAAAGGGAGTACAAATCCTTGCAGGGAATTTTTGTAAAACACACTGGAGAGTTTCCGCTTGAGGGATGGGTGATAAATGTGTGGTTAAGGGTTTTTAAAGGAGGATATCAGAGGAAGTGAAATGTAAAGTTTTTGGAAAAATATTTTTAATGTGGTTGAGAGGAAATTGAGGTAGAGGAAGGAAAGAGTTAGAATTAACGGGGTGGTTAATGGGGATTGTAGTATGTTTTCTTTGCTCTTTTTAAGGCCTTATGGATGATGTGAGTAGGAACACACAACCCCACTGTTCAAAAATTTGTCTATGTTAAAACTTCATCCATAAGGCCTTAAAAAGAGCAAAGAAAACATACTTCAATCTCCCATTTAACCACCCGTTAATTCTAACTCTTTCCTTCCTCTACCTCAATTTCCTCTTAACCACATAAAAATATTTTATTCCAAAAACTTTACATTTCACTTCCTCTGATATCCTCCTCTTAAAAAAACCCTTAAAACCCACACATTTTATCAACCCACCCTCAAGCAGAACTCTCCCCAAGTGTGTTACAAATATGCCCTGCAAGATTGTAACTCCCTTTAACATGGTTGAAACCCATGATTACACGCCGCCATTTATCAACACAACATGACCTTCTACACGACAATCAAAATTCTTACCTGACACTCCATCGCTCTACCTATAATTTCCCCATTAACATTAACAAATACATATTTTTACATGAACAAATTCTAAAAAAACGAAAATTCATTGAATCCTTCTGCATCATCCATTTCAAATAATTTCAATAAACAATAAAGGTGATTATACATAACTTCACAAATACAAAATAAATATTGCAGAGCACCACACAATTTAAAAAAAAAATAAATTATCCAATCTTTAAAATATTACATAACTAAATATTTTGCTTTTTTCATATTAGTTTATAATATACTTCTTCTGAAGGAGGTTCCAGCTTAGGAACGAAAGCTCAAGAAATATATATTTATTTAACTTGTAAATGTAATTATTTTTCTTAACTGATTCCTTCTAATCTTTTCAATAAGGCCCTCCTACTGATTATATATATATATATATATATATATATATATATATATATATATATATATATATATATATATATATATATATATATATATATATATATTATATATATATATATATATATATATATATATATATATATATATATATTATATATATATATATATAATATATAATATATATATAATATATATATATAATTATGGTCTTCAAAATTTGCTTTAATATTTCTTTTATTTTCTGCAATTGTTTTTAATGTGTTGGTCTGCAGCTGAATATCAAGGGGAACGCCTTCCTTGAATTGATTTAACAGCTTTGGCAACCGCCAAATGCTATCGAACTGAAAGTTTTAGCGGAGAATAATGTCAGAAGAATCCAGCAGTATAAAAGCACAAAGCTAGTTGACTTTAAGCCAATATGAAAACGAAAACACATTAAAACTTTAGGAAAAATAATATAATACGTTATTAATTAGCAATTACTTATTCATTATCTATGCGATTGATTGTAATTTTTTCAGTTTTTCTACTACTAAAACCTTTAAAAAAACGTCGTCTGGCAAACATATAAGTTCATTAAAATTTATTTCGCCAAAGATTAGGGGGCAAGTGCCCCTGCCTACGCCCATATATATATATATAATATATACTATATAATATATATATATTATATTATAATATATATATATTATAATATATATATATATATAATATAATATATATATATATAAGGAAAACTGAACATTTCGTCTGACCTTTGATTATTCGATATATCGATAAATATCGATATATCGATTCATTGAATATATATATATATATATATATATATATATATATATATATAATTATATATATATAATATAATTATATATAATATATATATTATATATATATATATATATATATATATAAATATATATATATATACCAGGGCGCTCGTCATGTAAGGGCCATTGGGCCCGGCCCACCAGTAATCTTTAAAACAAATAATTTCTTAATTAAAAAGAAATTATTGCAGTAATTTTCATTTTTAATTTCGATTCTTCTAACAAAATTATTTGTTGCATATTCAAAATTAATTTCCTCGAAAATTACACTTTCGATTTTTTACGAGCTTCGGCAGCTTCTGGGCCAGCGAAATTGGGCCCTGAGAATATATAAATAAGCGTATACAACAAATGTACGCATGCACGTCTTTTGTGACGTAGACTCTCATTCATTCAGTTTATTGAAAGCTAGGGCCAGGGTGAACGGGCCCACTTGGATATTAATTGCATTATTGCATATATTTCTTTAAAACAACATGATTTGTTAAATATATATATATATATATATATATATATATATATATATATATATATATATATATATATATATATATATATATATATATATTATATATATATAATTAATTATATATATAAAATATAGTATGTATATGTATATATATATATAATTATATATATATATATATATATATATATATATATATAATATATATATATATATATATATATATATATATATATATTATATATTATATTATATATATATATATATATATATAATATATATTATATATATATATATAGCTTAAACTTAAACTTATACAAAACGCGTGTGTGCGTACATTTGTTAATAATAAAGTCTGGGCCATATTTCGCTGGCCCCGAAGCTTTTTCTCAAATTATATGTTTTAGTTTTATTTGGTTGTCGTTCGTTGCAAGTCTGTAAATAATTCTTTTTGATTGTTTATGAATCTAGTCTGCGAAAATGTTTATACTGATAACTGATTACTGAGTTTAGTGATATTTAGTGTTGAAATGCCTGTTAAAAAAGGTATTTTTCGTTGAAATTTAATGAAAGGAGTGAAAGCCTATTTTTATGGTAATTCATTGGATTCATTGTCGTTTTAATTACAGTGTTATCCCCCAATCCTATCAAAGTAACAATATGATATTTTGTGATTATTGATTATCAATTAAAAAAATTGATTATTAATTAAAAAAATTACTTAAAGTAACTACGCAAAGCGAGGTCGGATTTGAAAAATTTCTTCACAGGGAGAATTTTTGAAAGCCTAAATTAGTCGTTATAAGGTGTCGTAATGATTTTTTTTTTTTTTTTTTTTTTTTAAGGAACTTTTTAGACGATTTTGAAAATTTTTTCACAGGAGGCATCTATGAGGACTAAATAAATGTTTAATGTTCCAAAAAATGAATAGAGTAGATAATATTTTAATAAAGGCATTTTCCACCTTAAAACATGAAGAAAAATTAGAAGTTAAAAGACTTGGACCGTATCAGCCTAGAGATGTTCACATTAATCAGAAAGATGGAAAGAAGAATAGAACATTTTGTAAATCTTGGTTTGAGAAAAAGAAATGGCTTACTGTAAGTGATAACAAAAATGCTTTATTTTGCTTCTACTGTCTGCTATTTGGAGGTGAAAATGTATGGGCACGAACAGGTTGCAATGATTTAAAACATCTCTCAGAGAAAATTCACAAGCATGAAAGAAGCCGAACTCACTTGAATAATTGTATTCAGTATTCCCAACTTGGGAAAGTAAATATTTTATCATCAATTGATAGTGGCCATCGAATCAGTATTTTAAAGCATAATGAGATAGTAGACAAAAATAGACATAATTTATCTAGAATTATAGATTGTATAAAATTTTGCGGAATTCACGAATTACCTTTGAGAGGTCACGATGAAACATCACAATCTAATAACCGGGGAGTATTGTTAGACATGGTTTATTACATATCTAAGTTTGATAGTGTCTTAGAAGATCACTTGACAAATTCTAATGTGGCAAAAAATACCTCAAAAACTATTCAAAATGACCTTTTAGACTGTATGTATCATGTTTATATCGACGAAATAAAATCAGAAATTAATGATGTCAGTTTTGTATCCATACAAGCAGATGAAACGACCGATATCACTTGCCTTTCACAGTTTGTGATTATTTTGCGCTATTCTAGAAATTCTCAACCTGTCGAAAGATTTTTAAGTTTTGTTAATATTCATAATAGAACAGCTACCGGACTAACAAGTGTTCTGAAAGAAGAATTAAAATCTTTTAACTTAACCAACAAGTTAATTGCACAAGCCTATGACGGAGCAGCTGTTATGAGCGGGTCCCACAACGGTGTACAAGTGCAGATGAAAGAGTACTACCCTTACGCCCATTATGTTCATTGTTACGCACACAAATTAAATTTAATTTTGAAAAAGGTTTGCTCATCAAATAAAAGGATAAAAATATTTTTTGCTAATCTGAGTGGATTTGGTGCGTTTTTCACGAATTCACCTAAACGTAACGATATGCTTCAAAAAGTTTGTAATGTTCACATTCCAAAGATTTGTCAAACCAGATGGAATTTTCATTCTAAAATCGTAAATTGCATAAAAGAAAACAAGAAACAACTGTTGGAATGTTTTAAAAGGATTCAGAATGAAGACTGTTGGGACGATAAAAGCATTCGTGAATCAGTAGGCTTTGAAAGATTATTGGAAGACTACGAGTTTAATTTCTTTGTCTTTTTTTTATGAAACGTTGAAACATACAGATATTTTATACAACGTTTTACAGTCCAATAAATCAAATAATATTACAGTTGAAGATGCTTTGAAACATTTTGAATCTTCAATTACTACAATACGGCACAATATAGCAAAATTTCTTATTTCAGGGGATGATAGTGAAGTTTTAGAAGTTCCATTAAAAAGACTTAAAAAATGCAGTGTAGTTACTGATACCTTAAAAACGGATGCGACAAAGGCTTGTAACCAAATAATTACAGAAATAAATGAAAGATTTAAAAATTTTGAGTTGTTTCGCTCATATATTGTTGTCGACCCGAAGCAATTTAATTCTCATAAGCAGTGTTTTCCATCTGATCACATTCAAACTATTGCAAATAATTATCCTATGCTACATAAAGAGAGACTAATTTCCGAGTTAGCTGTTATGTATGATAATGAAACCTTTAGTTCCATCACAAATGTTAATGGCTTGTATAAATTTTTGGACGATAATGGCTTATGCGATGCTTTTTCAGAGGCCGCAAAATTAATAGAAATCGTTTTAGTGACGCCCGTGTCGACTGCCGATTCTGAACGTAGTTTCAGTACTTTAAAGCGCATTAAAACCCTTCTTAGAAACACAACATCACAAGATAGATTAAACGCACTTGCAGTGCTATCAATACAAAAAGACTTTATAGAGGAGATTCCTCAATTCAACACAAAAGTGATTGAAAAATTTGCCCAAATAAAGAACAGAAGGGCAAACTATTTATACAAATAAACCAATTTTAAAGGTAAGTTTTTTAAAATGCGTTTTAA